>BJBW01009477.1:13116-60170 GCA_004320125.1 Scolopax mira | reverse complement strand
CTGAACTGCAAGTTACTACAATACTTGATTGCTAGTTTACAGTACAACACTCTCGCTAACAGCTTAACGATGTAGCTTATTGGTAATAACTTTAAAATAACATTGTGTTTGCTTTTCTCTGTATGAATTGATTTGTAAAATATTCCATTAAAATAACTGTTTAAATATTGTTCCTTAATGGTGTAATAAACTCCACTTCATAGAAAAACTAAGCTTTATGAACTGTTGTTGGAGAAAAACTCAACAGTTGTAGTTGCTTTTACAACACCTGATGCTCTCCTTTGGGGACAGACTTCTGAAAGATACGTGTAAAGGGCTTGAACAAAAAGATCGAGGGCTCCAGGGCCGTGTTGTTTGCTTCAGAATCCAGTTGATACTTAATTTTCTCAATATAACATTCTCAATTAAGTTAATAGAACGGATTGATAGATTCTGAAAATACTGCAGTTAACTCATAACTTAAAGTAATAATTTTACTATAGGAAGTTTAGTTTTTATAATCAAAGTTGTTTCAAATACTACTATGTTTTAATGAATGATGGTCTCATGAAATCTGTAAACAGTGTAGAGAGGCTTTATTTATGGCTCGTGTCTGACCCTATGTGTATATGCATTTTGCTCCATGGACAGATGTTTTAAATGATTTAATTCTAAGTGGTGTTTGTATGGTTGCTGGAGACTAAACCAGGGGCTGTTGAAAAAGACTGGATGTTTTGGCTCTCCTGTCCTCATGACTGCAGGGAGCTGAATGTGTTTTAACAGCTCCCATTTCTCATCACTGCTAGTTTTCCAATAAAAATAGTTTTATCTTTTGTCTTCTACGGGATCACATTTAAAATAGAGGCCACTTCCCTGAGCTTTTGTTTCCAGGGCAGTAGCTGTGCAAAAAGCCAGGCAGTATTTATCATGAAGCTTTGAGTTAAACTAATGGTTTCCCATAGAAAAAGAGATCAGCTAAACCCTTTACTTCTGTGTCATAAGCTGAATAACTTATTTCTGTTCAAAATAAACTTGCTTTACCTTAGAAAAAGACCAAACATTTTGGCCTGGTATCTCAGGAACCATTGGCTAGCTGCTATTTCCTGCAGTGAAACACATGCCAGTTGCTTTATCCAGCTGTAGCCACACAGAAGGAACAAAGTTGAAAGGAAATCCTTGGCAAGCGTTATTCACAGAAGGTTAGTGACTGAGCACTGATCCATTTACTGACAATTTCATGATTAAAAAAGGTTTATAGAACATTATAAGGCCAAAATTGATAGTTATGTCTCTATTTGGGCTCGCTGTAGTTAAAATTACAGCTTGTCTACGAAGTTTATTTTACATGAGGTACACCACTTAAAGCTTTAAAAAAAGGTTTATCACAATAATGTGCGGTCATATTTATGTCAATGAAATCTTAGAGCAATCCTGACAGCAGACTTAAATACAGAAAGAAATAAACTTTAATCAAAGTGTTGAATAGGAACATGACTGTTGAATAGGAACAGGAAACTGCCACAAATCTAAACTGTTCCAATGGGGATAAAGTATGGAGAAGGAACAGCCTAGAACAGTTTCCAAAGTTGTGGAAGGCTCAGGGCAGCTTTAAGTAAAAGAGCATTGAGGGTTTAGTTTAATGTTCACCTGAGCAAGTGAGAAGTCCCAATGCACAGCCCTTGTCTTGCCAGTAGAGGGAGAAAAGGGTAAATAAGGCCTTATCCGTGACCATTCTGTACACAAGTCTCCTCTGGTCCATCCAGGTACAGCTGGAAGGTAAGAAAACGATTTTACTAAGGCTTAAGAAAACAGGATATAATCTAAGACCTGTAAAAATAGTTGAAAGCATATGGCTTAGCACAGATTTGGTTTAAGTAAAATTAATTATTTTAATTAATAAAGGAATAATTTATTATATTCAATATATTTTAATTAAATAAATCCGCTAACAAGTATTTTTGCTAAAAGTTGAGTAAAGGTCTTGGTTTAGAAAAACAGGAGAAAGTCCTGTGTGATGTATAAAAGTGGTTTCTTTTACCTTCAGAAGATCAGATGACGGTACGTCTCCCAGAGGAGGATTTCCACATTTCTCTTGATACTCTTGAATAAGGGCTATTGCATCATCAGTGCTGTAGCAGACAAAAACCTAATTAACTTTGTCAACAAGTTCTCTAAAAGCCAAACATTTAGACTATATACACTGAAGTATAAAAACAAGGTTTAGACCCCATATTTTTGAAGTCAGATAGGTCCCACCATTCCCAGTAGAGGAACAAGCTATGACAAGGCAAGCATTTAATCTGTGGCTGTTAATAAACCCAATGTATAATAAAATTGAAGTGATTATTTATTGGTTCCTGCCCCATTCTGACTGCAGGTGAATTGGTAACACAGTGACCTGCAATAGTGAGTATCTGGGGCCTGAAAGGACAGCTGAGGACAATGAGCCCAGTCACTGATTGCTGATGGAGAACTGCTCTGCAGCAGGTTCAGCAGCAAAACCCTTTCCTTTATTTAAGTGGAATGTAAGAGGTGTTTCTCACTCCTGAAAAACTAAGCAGCAAAACCACTAATTCTTGAGCACAAGTAGTTCGTTTATTTTCTCCCCCCCCCCAGAATGTTCTTACTGCTGAAGCTGTGACACTGTGATGCTGCTAAGCTGGATTCATCTGAAGGTATGGTGAAGTGATTCAATCCAGAAGTATTTGCTTTTTCAGTGGGGTTACTTTTGCTGTTTTAACTGCATTCGATCAGCCTCGGCTCAGTAAACTCTTACTTTGGCTTGAATAACACTGTAAAACTCTTACCCTAAGTACACAAAGTAGCGAGCTAAGTTTTTTTTTATTATTGTTATTTGATTTCTTTATTTACCTGAGGAATACTTTAAAAAGTCTTAGAGATTAAGTATTAGAAAATCTCCATGAATGTAAAAAAAAAAACCCTAAACCCCAACATTAAGGAGAGATTCAGTTTCTGTAATTGCTATCAGTCATGTGTCTCCTGTTATGTTAACTTACCAGTTCTTTTTGGCAAAATAATTTACCAGTTCTTTAATTCGGTGAGTATTCATCAGTTGTTGCTTCAACAATGGAAAATACTTAGTTTTCAATAATTTTCCATACAGCTTCTCATTGATGATACTATCCAAAACCAAAGATCTAACCTGTAGATTCAAGTTTTAGTAATGGAAAAGTATTAATGCTTTAACATAAAAAAACTTTTTCTTATTAGACCCCCCCAGAGCAGGACTTCTTTAAAATATTTTTTTGGCGCTGTGAAATAGCAAATTTTGTAAAGGCTAGTCTGGCATTCAGGGTATCTGCCCTTAGGAAGGCAGCCCAAGGCAAGAGAGATGCAGTTTCATAAGCCCTTTGGCCTTTTTGCTTAAACTATTTATCACGAAAAATAAAGTATCGCTGCTGCAAACAATGCTGCCCTACACACAGGGGCAGCCTGTAACACAGCATGGTGTATATATACAAGAAGTTTTTCAGTTGCACAACATGAATAAAACCACAAAAACCCCCTGCAAATGTTGCTATATTTTAGAAATGCACATTATGTCAACTAATTGGTGGACAGATCGGGGAGGGGGGAATGGTTCTTGCTACTTAAATAGCAAAAAAGGCTCTTAAGTCAAAGGCAAGTGAAGTAAGTTTTATTTCTTTACCTGAGAAGCAAATGCCACCACTTCTCCAGTGCTCATGTGTTCATCTATTTGTTGCAACACCGTTTCTGTGTTACACATTGATAAGAAACCCTTGCAAAAAACAGTTGTAAAACATTAATATTCTGTGAATGATTAAAGTAGAAACTCTGCCTCCAGAACATGCGTTTGCTTTATTCAAGAACAATTAATATTTTGAAGTTCTAGGTAAAAAACCATACAATTATCAAACCAGGATCTGTGCAGTTTGTCTGAAAGAGTAGCACTCATTGCTTTTAACTCTCAAAGGCTATTTTGCTGTAGCTGCTTTGATTTATTTTTCTTTTTGACTTACTGCCAGCAAACTGTGTCTTACACTAATGCTGTAATTTGGAAAAATCTTTCTGAGCTTAACTTTAATGACTGAAGTCTAGATTTAAGATGCATTTACTAGTGCTGGTTTGCTCCTGACAAATAAGGGAACAGCCTATAATGCTTCATCTGGGAGAACAATGTAGAGCATAGATTAATGGAAACAAGAGAAAGGTAACAGTTAAGATACATGAAGAGCGAGGATATGCTTTTAAGGTAAAAGGTTTATATCAGAACTTGTGAGACCTATCAAGCATCTTTCTAATAAGCCAGGACCTTTCAACTCAACACTTCATTTTTCAAATCCTTTTCCCAAAAAGGATTTGGTACTTTTTTTACAGCCTGCTGTGAAACGAGCCCACTGTTAGTTTCTCAGCAATATTAAGTATTACCATAACTTCACATTGCTCTAGCATTGTCATAACAAAGGTATATGGCTTTGGCTTGCGTTTTGTTGGTTGTTTTTTTTTTTTTCATGGGTTTTATGGGTGGGATCCCATAAAATATCCTCAAAGCCTCAAAGTCATATGACAAAGCTGCTGAGGATGACTTGAGGCCAGCTGTTTTTGCTTTAAAAAAGAAAACGGAAGTGTTCACATGATCCCTTTCAGAGAGACAAATTCAGGGAAATGGCTTTTGTGGATGGGAAACACCAAAGAGCTGTCAGCAGTGGCATACTTAAATAAAATGGGATTATAAATTACTATCTTTCACAGTGTTGAATATACCACGCGTAAAGACATTTCCATTGCACAAAACTTTACCTGAATTTGCTGCTTTCGCTTCTCTGACTGAGGAATCAGCAAGAGACATCCCAAAGCAAAAGCTGGAAGGTCCAGCTGCACGTATTGTTTAGCTATTCCAATGACATCCAAGTCAGCCAGAACAGGACACCTTCAGAAGAAGATTAGGACTGAAGTTCTCAACTACAACATAGCTTAGTACTGTCAACAAAACCCCACTGAGATTTTTCAGCCAGATAAAACAATACATTTTAACCTCATCTTATTTTCAGAAATGGCCAAGCTATGTGAGTTGAAGGTTCACGGAGTACAAATGCATGATTATTTTCTAGCTTGAAAAAACCCCCACCCAACTACAGTTTCTCTTTCTAAACACTCAAGGCCCTGTTCTGAGGGGAACTGTTGCCCAATGGCCTGGAGTAATGCTTTGGTACGTGTGTATATGCACAGTGGTGTAGGCAGGTTCTTTGGCTGGATCCCTTTCCAGAATTTCCTAACTAACTCTTGGCTCAAGTCAGGCTCTTTGAGCTCTGCTTCTTCTCTTGAGCAAGTCAGAGCACTGTGGTGAATAAGATAACGATTTATTGTGCTTTTTTATGTTGTAAAGGCAATGCAAAACTGTTTATATATAGAATATTTTGGAACATTAATACCATAAGTTAACCATATTTATACATGGGCAGCTATTACCTTTTTATCATTTCAGATTTATTCTTTGTAGGAAAATGATTTTTTTCTCTTACACTCTGTGGTAATTTTTTAGGAAATGTGCTAAGAAAAATATTAATTGGACTTCTAGGGTTGACCATGAGTCCTTTAAAAATGTCAGGACAGGAACAGATACCCCTCGTGGGGGCAGCAACTGGGCAGATAAATTGTTCCAGGGCAGATTGTTGGATGAGAAATTACAAATGGACATTCCCATTCAAACTAATACAACCCTGGGATGTACCAACTACTTACTTGAGCAGAATCACAAAACACTCGCAACATTCCTCTAACTGTTTAGGAGCCAGTGGACATGAAGCTAAAAAATAAAGACAACACGATAAAGTAAATATATAACCAAGTTACAGTACATGCATTGTAGCTAGTAACAGCCCTACCTGTGACAAATGGTGACAGAATTACGCTTCGCCAAGCTCGACTGAAGTTGGGAATCTGTTGACAGCAAAGTTTTAAATTAATAGCCAAACATAGTTTGGCTACAAACATATGTTGTACAAACTACAAACATAGTTTTAAGTAAGTGTATTTATAAACACTTATAATCCTGACCCACTGTAGGTGGAAGAATTCTGTTCTTAAAAATAGTAATTCAAAAACTTTTCAAGCATAGCACTTCATGGCATAGAAGGCCAAAACTCTTCACACCCACAAACAGGATGCTAAACTCCTCTTAAGTGAAGAAAAAGATGAGTAATCGTAGAATATTTGCTTACCTCCCATAATGAATGAATCCCAGTAATTGCTATAAGAACTCTTCTTAGATATTGAATCTGAAAAATGAAACATATTTCATTATAAAAAACTACAGTGTTTTTGAAGATTTGGCAATAATTTACAGAATTGCATTAGGCTTCTTGTCTGCAAACCCTGAAGGTACCTCTGTTGCTTTGGGAGGAGTAAGCGATGCATATAGAAATAATGGTTTATAGTAAGTTTATATATCTATCACATTCTTTAGAAATCCGGGAATAAAAAAAGCCTTTTTCTCACCTCGCTACAGAACTTCATGCTTAAAAACTCCTTACCATATTGAAACCAACAAGTTTCTGTAGGAGGCCATTCCATAGCTGGGAATCGTATACTTTGTATTCTAGACAGAGTTCTGCCACCAGTCTGACAGCCTGCAGGAGAGCAAGGACATGCTGCATTTTAATATACATTCATGATCTTGTAGGAAGGCTAAAGCTTTTTATAGGTGATTCTGTGATTTTCAAATTTTAGACACGTATATATTTCAACTAAAGAACAGATAGCTTCCATTTTATGGCTGTAACTTGAAGCATTAGTGTTGAAATCTTAATAGAATAGTACACATTTTTTGTCATATGCTATTGTCTGTTATTGTCTACATCTCATTTACCTGCCCTTGTCTTCAGTGTGAAGTTAGCTGTTTACAAAATATACTTGGTAACACAAAGTAATTGTCAAAGTTAAATTCTAGACAAAGTATAACAGACAAGAAATTACAAAGGATTTAAAAATCATACCCTGGGTTCATGGCTGTGATTCTTCCACAGCCCCTTGATCATTCCTTCCTTAGGACTCTTATGAAATGATTCATAAGTATATGGGATATTCAAGATTTCAAACTCTGCCAGATAAATGCAGCATTTTAGAAAATACCTGTTAAAAAAAAAAGTCCCCCCAGAACCATGAGTTAATGATATTTACAGTGACTATTATATTATAAATCGCATAATCAAGCTCAGGACAATATTGGAAAAGTGTTCTATTGCTTTAAAAAAAAAAAAATAATGTAATTGTAATTGTATTTAAGAAGGCGGAGTAATTAATGAAATAAAAAAACTTTATGGTAATTGCTTAGGGAAACTTCATTCACCTGAATGATAGATGGCCTGGATCATCTCTGGAGACAAACCAGATACTATAACTCTTACAGCTAAAATTTAATTCATGCACAGAGACTGCATTTACAGAAACCCGCACGTAGCTCTTTGGTGTGATGTACACTGAAAACATCACTTGCCATTAAAAAGGCCCTGATTCCAGACTATCAACATAGAAATTCTATTCTGGCTATTTTACAAGGAAGTTAGTTCTACAGATATTTTCAGAGAAACAACATTATTATGCCATGATTTTGGTTTCTTATTTTTACAGAGGGCTATGTCTCTGTAAGATGACTGGTTCTGAACTCTGATGAACAGAGTAAGATATATATCTGGGTAGAAGAAAATTCTTCAGTTACTAAAGAACTAACTGCAATCCATGCAAAAAGGAATAAAATATTTTCAATTTAATGTCATGCTAATTTCAGGCTTACAAATTAGGACTGATGCACTGGATTGCATTACAGTGTAGATAAAAGATCTAATTATACTCTTCAGAAACAGATTCTAAAAGCTCAGAAAACAGATTAATAAAAAAAGAATTTTCCAAATACCACACATTTCTTTCCAATGTCTGTTAAAGACCAAGAAAACATCATTATTAAGGAACACCTTCAAGAAAATTCATCTTACTTTACTTCCTCAATGGGTTTCTTAAAGAGTGTTTCCACAGTCTTGGTATCTGCCAAGTAGAGCAAACACTTGAGTGCTCTGCTCCTGTGAGCAAATGTCAGCTGAGTGACACCAATTGGCTGGGGGAGGAGAAAAACACAGTGAAAAGTCACAACAAATTGGCCGAACAACTAGAAAGAGGGTTCTATATGTCTAGCACGATCCTTCTCAAGATTTTTTTTTTATTAATTTAGTGGAATTACATATTAAGTAACAGACTGCTTCACATTTAACTTTTATACCAGTTGAAATATTTGTCAACTTCATAGAACACTGCTAAACTAGGTGGTTTTCTAGACTTAGGACTTAATGCAGGCAAGAAAAATATCTGCGGTATATAATATCAAAAATAAATACATTTAGGAAGTGTGAAAGACTGAAAGTTAAGGTTCTGCTAAAATATTTTTACCATTCTGCTTTAATTGTACCCAAAGGGAGCCAATGTATTACACCAGCTTAAAGCACATTCTACATAATGTATAATGAAGTTATTTTCAGACTGTCAGCATAAGTTTAGAAAACCCAGAGTTCAAGGGCTGCTCTTGACAGTCAATAGCAAAATTCAACACCAGTTTTACCCCAAAGGAGGTGGTGGGGAGAAACAGAGCTCATGCAGATATATATAGTGTCCAAAACACAGATACAGAGGCCTTAGGTTGAAACTCCTACAGTCAAGCAGACACCACTTGATTTCAGTAAGAGGTAAAAATTTCATAAGTAGCAAGCTAAGACAAGAATTCAGAAACTTACAGATGTGGCAGATGTTGTAATTGCAAAAAGCAGCCTTGAACTGTAATCCACAGGGCGTGACTGGAGGAGATACATAACTCTGCAAAAATGCATTTCTTTTTAATACAAGTAGAGCATAGCTACTGAAACACAACTGAAATGTAAATATATTTCATCATCAAAAAGAGTAAGGATAAGAGATTCCAAGGATACAGAAAACGAGGAGAAACCCTCCAAATAGCTACTCTTAAGCATGCATTTGTATCTGTAAATTATTGCAAATAGCATTTCATTGCATAAGGAAGTATTTGATGATTCAAAACAGATGTCACCAGAAAGTAAAAATAAGAACACAACAGTGAATCTGATCTGATCTTAATCACACATGCGGTTAAGTTTCTTAAAAAACTTAATATAGTTAAACTTGCAACAGTAATTCAGCATATTATATAGAAGGCAACACACATACCTTCGGAGTTCTCCATCTTCCAGTACATGTCCAAAGATTTCCCGAGTTTTCTTTAAAAAGACATGAAAATCTAGTTGAGTCTTCTAAATTGTTTGGCTAAACAGCTGGGTCATATCCTTGCTTAAACCCTCTCTTAAAAAGCTGGGTGTCCCTGCTAATGCAGCCAAGCGAAGAATTCTGGTTTTATCAGTCCTTTATTTAACTATGCTCAGCAGCCAGCACCATTCCTCAGCCTCCAAACTGGTATTTTGAAGCAGAAACTATCGCTCCTTTAGGCTGGCAAAGAAATCTTACTGTAGCACCAAACAAAAGATTTTAATCTCTATGCAGAAAGAAGGGAAAGAATTTAAAAAAAAATATAAATTCTCACTGGAGACAATGGTGTACAGCAATATTAGAAAAGCGTTGAAATCGTTAGTAGTCTGAATTCAAATGCATCTTAAATAGATTCATGAGTACTAAAGGCAAATGGTGAAAAATAACCTTAGTCTTTTGAACAAGTCATAAAAATCTATGTAATTGGCCATTTTTCTCCAAAAACAAATCTCCAGTGGTGACTTACTTCTGAGGGAAGTCTACTTGGGCACAGCCACTTCTCCAGCAGTATATCCCAAATTTTGTTCATATCCAAACTGTTGATTTCAGCGATCTCCTTGGCTGCCGTATGGATATCTACAGAAACAGGTAGAGACAACAGATTTACAAACTAGTGTTATCTCACTCAGCATTTTTAAAGAGCATCTTTTTTCTCCTTTGAAACCAGATTCTGGACACTTACCTGGGTAATCTCTGCCAGTTGGATTTTGGATTCTTTGGTCTATGCTGTGGTGTTCGTAGAGTAAAATGATAAGATTTGCTGGTTTCCCAATATAATTTAAATGCTCTCCAGTGTTCAAGTTATGCATTATTAGAACATTTTCTGTTGCTGATCGCTTATACTGCATATATAATTTCTTCTGTAGGACTTCTGCTTTTTCCCGTGTATCATCCTTTAGCAAAACACCACAGTTTCATATAGAACAACCTCTTTTTACTCAAAAGCACTAGAAAAATCATCTCAATCTTTTATAGTCTAAAAAGTGAACTGGGTTCAAGACCTGTTTTTTTACCTGTCCTCATAATTGGATCTATAGGTATTTTATCTGTAAACAGATAGTATTATGTGGGCTGCTCTAGCAAGAAAATGTAAACAAAGGTATGTTATGAAAAAGCCAAACAAAATATGTACCACATGCATCAGTATGCAAGATTAAGACATTCTGAGGTAAGATGGAGAAGAAAAAAGATTTAATATCAAACCCTGGCTGCTAGAATTACAGTTTAATTTTGGCACAATTCTATTCAAAGATGTGACTTTGTATCAGAGAACTATTTAGTGTGCACTGTGTCTCAACAACTCCATAGCAAGTTTGATATTTATAAGCAAGGCTGAGATTCTTATTCACCTTTTCCTACCAACCATGTAAAAAATGAGCCTGAGGACCAAGTCAAATCAGACTTTCTTTATACATACTACTACAAATAGCTAAATGGTCTTGGAACTCAAAGCAAAAGTTAATAATGCTATTGATCTAAGAGCTGGAACAGATTCCAACTCATCCTCCTGCAGCAAGAAAAATACATACAACAGCAGAAAGAACAAATTCCTTAAAACTGTATATTTTTTTTGTCCAGCCTTCAAGAGCTGTTGAGCTTAATTTCTGCCAGGTTTTTGCCAGGAGAATGTTACTTTTCAGAGAGGGTTCTTGTGAGGGCTCACTTACACCATCACTTCCACAAAAGACAGTACTTCCCATATTAGGGCTGGTAAAGGTAGAGTTTACACCCTACTATCAAACAACAAAAGACAAAACACTAATGCAAATACCCAACTGTAAAACAAGAGTTTTGCAAGCAGTTTAGCATTACCTTAGCTGTAGTGTTCTTTAGCCATTTCTCAGCTAGATAGAGACAGAATTTAAATGCCTGAATCTGGTCAGGACCTTAATGAGAAAAAGGAGGAGGGAAAGGAAGTATATAAAATAAGTTTGAGTGAATCCTTTCTACAGTATACAAAATACCTATTTTATATTAACAGAATATCCATTGCTTTTCTTTGCTCAAGCCTATTCTCCTCCACCCACTGCCTCACCCTTCAAGTCATCCCATGTGCACCTTACCTGTCGGAAATTCTTGTGCAATCTTGTGAGCTGTAGCTACTGCCCACTCAGGATTAATTATGGACAACAGATATGACTGAATCGTCTGCACAGTTTTAGTTGTTTCCTTGTTAACAACTGATGTATATCCATTGTTGGTCATTTCAAATATTTTTGGTTTCAATTTCTTAACAAACACGTGCTGAGCTGCAGACATGTGTAAGATATCCAGTGAAACCTAGAAAAATATTGAAGTAGATTTAGAGCTGTCAGAAGTTCTATAGTGAGGCCAAAATTATGCAAAAAAAAAAAAAATCAACAACCAAACCCCTAAACAACCCCAAGAGCTCTTTTTTTGTGGTGGTGAAAAGAATAATTTTGAAATAAATCCTTTCAAGAGGCTACTTTACCTTCATTAGTTTGGAGATCAACAGAAGTGTTGGGAAGGATTCCTCACTCAGCTCTGCAGCTGAAAGAAAAGAGACAGCTTTGTGTGACAGTATCACAGCCCACCTGCAGCTTTTTCTATGAAATGAAGCACTTTCCGTTTATTGTTAGATGCAGCCCTCCATTGGGAGGGAAAGAATGTAACCTTAATTATCCACACTGGCCTGGGAAGTGGGATTTGTGGGTTGGTCTTTGAGAGGTCCTAGGAAAAGAACCTGAGGACAGAATTCTGTATTGTATGTATTGTCTCAGCTTCACTGAAAGCCAGTGGCATCACTAGTAGCAATTTGGGAGCAGGAATGCTTTCATAAGCACTTGGGATCAATCAAATCAAAATAAAATCAAATCAATCAAATCAAATCAAAATTATTAATAAATAATTACAATTCATATAAAATGTATACTGTAAAACTTTAAAGTTCACAGATAGCAGAGAAAGAGAATTGTATGTATATGGTGAACGTACATATAATGTTCCAGAAACACTGCGCGGTTCTAAAGAATATCAGATGAAAGGGCAGCCTGGTGTGAGCAGCTGGAGACAGGGGAATCCCATGGTCTAAGACATATTGGTGTTCTAGGTCTACAGGTGGAGAAATTCTTTTATAAGATTCCAGATGTTTGAGGAGGCTCAAAGCCTAGGGAGGTAAAAATAAATAAAAAGCAAGGAAAAAGCAAAAATGTCACAAATGACTGTATTTCTCCCTGCCTGCCCAGTAATCATGCTTAAATCCTGGGGTTTTTTGGCAGAGTTGATACAGACCTGTAGAGTTTTTATCCCTGCTATGAGCCATTTCTGAGAAACAGCTAGGGAACAGTAATTATTGAATGCTGTTTTCTGAATGTGTAGATAGAATAATTCAACTAATTTCAATAGACTCTTGAATTACTACATTCATAAATAGACAAAACAATATGGATGTCTTTACCAAGGTAAAACATATTTGGACCTACCTGATTCAGCTGGATACTGGTGTTCTTTTCATCAGCATTTTGCATCACTTTCAGGACAATTTCAAGAGTTTCATAGTCATAAGGATCAAGCTGTTCAAAACAACAATCTATTTTATAACACATGATTTGCCTTACAGTAACATATAAATGAGTTAACTTTTCCAATTTTAATACCAACTATATTGACATAACACTGAAGAAACAGTATAGACATCGTGACATATTTCTCTTGTTTTTTCCTAGAGAAGTAGAAAACTGAAACTTAACATTTATGTTCCTTTAGCAAAATTGGAAAAAAAACCACCTTATCAAATTTCTGTGAAATTTTAATATGCCAGTCAAGTGACATGCAGCATTTAAGACTAGATGGATATTACGGGGATTCTTTCTGCTTGTTTTGGGGTGTTGTTTTTTTCATTTTGTCTTTTTTTTTTTTTTTACCTTATACAATATTCCACTGAGACTGCTAACCAGATCTTTCGTGCTTTTCAGTAGAGGAATTATTTCTAGCGCTTTAGCCAGTAATGCAGAATGAGGCTGTTTCTCAGTGTTTTCTGCAGAGTCATCTTCAACATGATTAGTGTGAGCATTCTGGAGGAGAAGTGTTTCAATGCAAAGCTGCAGTGCGTCATCACTGTCCAGCGCAAAGGTACTAGAAGAGGACAAAGTATTATTTTTTTTCTGTGACTTTTGGTGTCATCAAGGTGCTCATTTCCTCATGACTAAATTCTCCAGACCAGTATGTATTCTGATTAATACTTTAAAAAAAAAAAAAAATCAAAGCATTTACATATTATATTAACTAGGACCTATTTAAACTAAACTAGATATCAGTAAGCATTGTTATTACAGCAATAATTAACACAATTGATTTCATTCAATTACCTGCAGTAATTCAATATAAGCTCTGTGTCTACTTTTGGATTTTGCACCAGCGTTCCTATGAGTTCCTTCTTCCTCAATGATGGTTGTCTGAATACAGTCTCGAAAGAAATCTACAGATAAATAAACATTTTATCTTCTTTGGGAAGTAGTCTTTTAGACAATATCAAGACTAATTCCTTATATAGCCAGCCTTCTACGTTTTCTTCAGTTTCAACACAGATTTTCAGATCAGGAAAAACCAATGTCCTGTGGCAAATAATACTTAAGCACTTAAGAGTTCTTATAGCACCTTCAACTACTCCATTTTTCAGTTTCTGAAGTTTATTGAAGCAGACAAGCAAATGAAAAATTAAAAAACAAGCCCCCCATTTTCGTTACATTTGAATGGGAAATCGGTCTAAAAATAACCATAAATCTCAGAAGATACTAACATTTAATCAGTTAATGAGACCCTAAAAGAAATTTTAAAAAATAATAATAAATCAAACTTACACCAAATTTACCAAGCAGGATACCCCATTCTGCATCAGTAACCAATTCTTGGAATTTGTTTTTTTCTTTCGCTTCACCACACAGGTTAGCAAGCTGTGCTCCAACAACAGCTACTGCCTAAAAGGAGAGAGAAGGGAAGTGAATACAAGTATAATAAATACTCTGAAAATTGGGAATCCTAAGGTCTAATTTCTCAGAGCAACTTAAAACGATTCACAGATAATCACACAACGGTGTAAAATGAAAAAAATCCTCACAGAAGGTCGTATCAGCATTACCCCACCTGCTGAGCAGGCGGTTCAAAGCTACTTTAAAACTGAATTTCTTTCACAGTCTCACACTGTGGTAAAATGAGGTGGCTTCTCCCTCAGTAGTGCCCTAAAGGAGGAACGTGTTCAAACAGCTATACCCTTAATAATGGCAACTATTGCACTTTGATATGATATTGCTGAGGTCTTTTTTTAAGGAAACTCTTTAACATTCTCTTATTTGCTGAAGAAATACATTGCCTTATGAACTTACCAAAACTTTTCTGTAATTTTGCCATGCATTGTTTATGACATCCCACAGCTTCTTGAACATATCTTCCTTGGGCAAAACTGTGCAATATCCCAATGCCAGGTTCTGATCTATGAAACGGCAGCTGAAAACCTATGTTTTAGGAAAGAAAAAAACAATTGCAAACTTTAGGAATTTATTTTAGTAGCTTTCTTTGTATAAAGTATAACACATAAAAAGTACTCTGTAATTTAGAGTTGTATGGGACCTTTAAGTTAGAGGGGGAAAAAAAAAAGAATAAAAACGCATTTCAGGTTTTAGAACTTAAAATCTAAATATATTAAAAACAGTCTAAAAGTAACTTTCCTTAGTCTAAACTGCCTTAGAAGATGATATATTGCAGGTTTTGCAGATAGCTTTTTTTAAAAAAAAAACCAAACTCCCCTCATCTAGAAGTCTACAAATCTAAAATGAAACCAGGATTGAAAATGAGAGAGAGAAAATATGTTCTGTAGAAGGTAGAGGCCATTATTATAATTTAGAAGTCCTTAGAGGATTTCACAAAGACTAAACTCCCAATGAACCTAAACAGATCAACCAGTGTATGACCAAAAAGCCACAGCCCATAAGAGGCCACCCTGGCCCCATTCTGGTACTGAGATACCAGTCACTCTGCACCACTGCAATACTGTCACTCTTTCCTCACCGTCTTTATGGTTTCCCGACATGTGTGTGATTTTTACAGAATGTGTGGGTTTCTGGTGTTTGGGCATGGACAGTTTCAGAATGGGGTTTTGTAATAAGAAGGGTAACCCCTTCCTTGATAGAGCAGAAAAAAGGGGCTCACTCTTACCCTTTTCAGAGCACTCTTACCTTGTGTAGTAAGGTCAGGATAATGGTCATAGTTACTGAGGTGCACTTCTGTTTCAGAGCAACGAGAAAGCTTTTGGTTTCAGCTAGCATATGGTCTTCATGTAGCTATTGTAAAATAAAAAAAAAAAGAAAAACAGCACGTAGTTAAAAATAAATTCTAGACCTTCAACCTCTCTTGTTGTTTATAACATCATGTAATAATACATACTATAATAATTGTGATTTCAGATTTAAATAAGATCTTATAAAGATCTCTTCTAGTGTAGAGGAATGTTTCATGAATATTTTACTTGTAACTAAACAGTAATAAAACTATGTGAAAGAACATAATAAACTATTATTAACATTTTTTTTTTCCTGGCCTCCCTGCAGAGACTACAAGTTAAGTTCTGAACATACTTTGCAAAGGCAAACAGAGGACAGTGAAAAATAGGGGAAAAATCTACCGTCTCCTTTCACAAAATGACTCAACATCTCATTAAGTGGTACTAATTTTTTTTTAAGGTTGTGGCGATAGCTTTTTCCATACCTATCAGATTCTTATAAGTACCCTAAAGCTGTTAATAGTTATTGTGCTTCTGAGACTTACTCTTTGCAAAATTCAGCATCATCCTTGCCATACCTTTTCACTCAGGGAAAAATCCATGTTGTTTGATATACCGTGTTGAAGGCAGGACCCAAATGAACTGATAATTAGCCTCAAAGCCAGCTCGCACTGACCGCACTCCATGAGGTTCTGCAGCATTGCAGAGATGGGAGTTCTAACAGGCAGCAGAAGGTTCTGTCCTGTCATACATTTCAAAAACAAACAACCCCAGAAAATAATTAGTATATTTATATTAAGCATATTGTTCTTGGACTTAATATCAGAGTGGTTTCTCTTTTTCTTCATTAAATTTACAACATAAAATCAGCCTTAGCTCCCTTAGAAACCTTAAATTTTCAGGGCTTTTAATTTAATAAGGACTTATTCAAAAGTTCAAAAACTAGAAGATGGTCATCTTCTTGAAAAGGCTCTACTGGATCCTAGCCCATGGTGGTAGAGCTTCTATACTGAAATACAGGCAATGACAACATGCACAAAATCAAGTGACTGAATGGTAGCAATTACCATCCAAATTGGTGTGTTCTGTGCCGAATCAAGCCATCCTCCTAGAATATGGCTTTAAGTTGAATGTCTAGGCACCTATATAAAAAACTATGACTTTGTCATGCTTGGGTAGGTTTAATTTAAACTTCACATTTTCTTGTGGTCTGGTTTATATTTTTAGCATGGTGAATCTGCCATTGTGATACCTTTAGTAAAGGCGCAGTTTGCCAGGCTCATGGAGTCCAAAGGATAGAGCTTGTTCTCTGAAAGACACACAAACACACATCAGCAGAGTGCCACAATCTCAGCAACGCTGTGAAGCACGGAAGTACCTTAAAAATACTATACTTCAGGGAGGTTTTTTTATTGGGCCTAATCAGAAGTTATTTTGTGGGAAGGAATATCTTTTCAAACACACATAGGAATATAAACCAACATTTTGTAGATACCACCACAGATGAAGGTAATAAATCTGTTCAATCAAATAAGTATATCCATTACGGGTAGATTTAGCACTGTGCAACAGTATTTGCAATTCCATGCTTTTTCATGTACCAATGGCACATTAGAAAAGAAAACATTTACATCAAGAAGTATTAAAAATAAATAATTTTTAAATCTTCAACACTTCTTTTACAGCTCTAAAAGTGACTTTTTTCAGTGTTATAGAGTTCTGTTTATAATACTTGAAATTTTCAAAAAGTTGTGTGTATCTACAATGGTATGGAATACAAGGGCAAACATTTTTTAATAAGCTGAAATTCATTTTGATAAAACCTTGTCTCCATTAGAGGCTACCAGAAGGTGGCTGGAGAAGAACAGGGCAAGTTTATAGTAACACTTCTCCTGAGTATTCTCCATGTCCTTGGGTACTTGTCATTCAGATTCTCCCTGAACCAGAACAAAACCTAAGGTTACTTTATATTCTGTACTGACCACAACAGATATTTTTAACCCGAGTTTGCCTAATTGAGATTTCTGAGGAGGTAGTTTTCATGCGTGTGCTGAATTATTTATATTCCTAGACAAAAAAAAAAATCAATATAAAATACAGTTTGTATATTGACTGAATGTTCAGGAAAGCAAGTTTACCAAAAACAGGCAGAAGAGAAGAAATAGTTTCATATGCAACTGGAAGAGCTATCTGTGGATCAAGAACTATTCCATCTTCATTAAAGAAGTCATCGTAAGTCCACTCTTCATAAGGATCTCTATCTTCTCCAAAAGATGTTGTCTAAGTAAGAACATCATCAAAAGTACACAATAAAAACAACAGCTAATAAAGTCTACTAAGGAACTAAGAGTTCCAAAGATTCCAGATCTGAATACAGGATTAGAACATGATATTCTGTTTGAAAGTGGATTCTATTATGCTAATTTTTGTTAAGTGGCCAGTAGCATTAACCACGTTTCCTACTTAGAGTGGCCACATCTCTCTTTAATGTTGCAGTTATTTAGTTGTACAACCAAAATGCTTTCTAAATTAATTTAATGGAGGCTTTCATAAACATTTTTGGCAAAACATTACAAGCAAATATTTTTCAAGTGGATCATTTTTTAGCAAAATAACATTCAGTGCATAAATATGCTTGCCTGGCCACTTTGATCTACTCCACTCAAACTGCAAGAGCCCATTCATTTCAAGTAGCCTAAAGCACATGAACAAAAACAAAGATGCTATTCAAGAACTTGATCCATCTTACAGTTTTACAAAACTGTTGGGAATGCCTTCATATAATACATGCACTTAAAAATCAAACCCTCCCTGCCATAGTTTACCTATTTAAAAAAAAACAACAAACAACTAAAGCCAAGCTTTTTTAAAGTCAGCTCTCCAAGCTCCCTAGCAATCCTAGCAACAGCTACTCAATAAAATCACTAATAGTTTCAGTCTCATTAAAGAGATTTATCATACTGAAACATAAGTGGAATATGCTACTTGTGCTTGTGCCATAGTTGCATTGCTTTTAATACTCAAATCGGTTTACTCTGTGTTCTGATTTGTCAGTACACACGTATTCACAGCAATTTTTATTTGAAGAGCTGTGAATTAGACTGATTAAATATGGCTGGAGAAATGGGAGAAAGAAACATGTATAGTTAACACTAGTCTATCAATCAAGACATTACATACACTAAAAAAGTACAATTCAGTTAGCAGAAAATACCTTTGCTGTAAATCCACAGTTTTCTATTTGGCATTGTCTGTAAATTTCCTTGGCAGCCAATGTATATTTACATAGTTCCAGGCAATCTAATAGCAAATCTGTAGAATTATTAAGATCATTAGCACCATATAAATGGAAGATTCATATGTCCTATTAAAAGGAATTTTTTGCAGCATTTATTTTTAAAGAGGCGTATATAGAAATTAACTTTGTTTTCATGTTTATTAGATATTGTTGGATTCCCAACATAAAAACAAGTAAGTGGTAATTGTAATTACCTGGACTACATGCTGTAGCTGCTTGACAAGCCATTTCATAGATCACTGCTGGAAGATTCATGTCTTTAGGAATGATCATTGGAACATCACTTCCCAACATATGACAAAGCCTTTGACATACTGAAAACAGTAGCTTCCCTGTTTCTTCATTATAGTGATTTTCACAGAACTCCCTATTAAAAAAAAAAGGATGTTAAAAAAAACAGATCTTAGGGCTTTTACTTAAGAATTATTTAATTCTCTTTTACTTATTTCACCTGTATGACTCACTGCAACTAAAACTTCTGTGACTTAAGTGAAAAAATACAATAGAGCTTACCTGAGAGATATATACTGAAGTACATAGAACGTGTTAATTATAAAAAAATATGTAACATTTCCATCTCATCTCTTTTAGGGGAGATGGTAGCAAGATTAAATTATCTGACAACCTAAGCATAAGTAAGAGACCAGCTATAAACCTGGACATGGTATGTACAATAGTTCTCTTCTATCCATGTAAGCCACGTATCTGTTTAAGTCTCATGATAGTAATTTAACATTGTACCTTACTTATCTCTCACTTTAAAACTGTAGGGAATCTTCTTACTTAGTAATATATATGCATATTGCTTAAACACACATTTTCAGAAAAAAAACCTTAACAAACCAAATACTTTCCTTTGCTATATATCTACTTACTTATGCAAAGTATCAGAAACAGTACAAAAAAGTCCATTAAGAGAGTTACAGTCTTGAAAACCTCTGCAGTTTTACCTGCATATTTTTACTGTGTCTTCAACTTTTCCTGCATCTAGTGCTCTCAAGGCCAGTTCTTCTCCCAGTTCTTGCTCTGACCTTTGCAGGAGCAAAGCCAGTCTGTACAGCCTTGATTCAGTAGAACGGTTCTTGCTTTTACCATCTTCTGAATTACAATTCATTGTCTGCACTCTTCTAGTCTTTGACAGAGATCTGACAGTTTCATAAGCTTTTATATGCTCCTCAAGAAGCCTAGACATCAGTGAAGGATTCCTAAACTCTTCAACTGAAAGAAAGATATCAAAATCTTCCTGTAAAAAAAAAAAAAGTATTTTTATTAATGTAATTTCCTTTAAAAATGTTGTGGGGGTTTTTTTGTGTTTTCTTTTTTTTTTGGTGTTAAAATGTTTTTTAGTAGTAGCATTAGGTAAGGATACTGCATGCTCAAATACTGTATTAAATAATTTAATTTTACAAACCATAATAAGAGTACTGTAATATTTTATTAAGGCCTATCATGAAATCTTTGAAGTGTTATCAATTAAGACTTTTGGGACAGTATCTAATTTTTTGGTTTAAATAGACAACTGAGTTCTAGTAATTGGGAACCTTCACAGGCATTCTTTAAATTGCTAGATTAACCTTAAAATCTCTTTGAAATCAATATTAAAAACAACCTTTATGCATAAAAATTAATTGTATTTTCAGCTTAATATCATCCATATTATAAAAACAACTAGAATAACTACAGTAAATCAAAAGTGGTTTGAAACTATAAAGACACCCACCTGCAGGGCAGCAAGTGTTTCAAACATTTTTAGGTTTGCTTCACACTCATCTTTCTTCAGAGGATTGTCTGTTGGAGGGGAAAAACAGTTACTTCCTGACTCCATTTACAAACAGAAGGTGAGATTTTTAAGTTTAAGCTTACCTTTTTGAATACTGAACAGGAATTTGATGACTTCCACAAGTGTCTTAGTCATAAACATTTGTGTTTTGTGCTGCAGGAAAGGAAGAGGTTAATGTTTTGTTTCATAAGATGTTGACAGTAACAGACAGGGACCCTCAGGCTTCCACTCTCTATTAAAATACTATGCAATGCTCTAAAAAACTCCTAAGCAACATTCTCAAATCTAAGATACAGCCAGTTGAAGAGCAAAGTAACAGAAAGTTAATAGGCATCCTTTATAGAAATAGCTGAAATATCTATGTACTATAGACAGCATGTTAGCTCTCACAGAGGTTTTGAAACTATCCACCTTTTTCCCTCTGTTCTTCCTTCCCCTGCCCATAATAACTATCTAAAACAGCTGTTAACAAAAATTCTCTTCCTTGGTTGCAAGACCATAATGTGTAATTGTCAACTGTGAAGCTCCAGCTCACTTTGGTGCAAGGCAAATTCACACCTACAGTTTTTTAATATGTTTTCCAAGGAGAAAATACATCAGACTGAGGTATAATAATGCAGTAGGATTTATAAATCATTAATTGAATTCAAATAGCCATACCAGTGTGTGGAGATTCCTTTAAAATTACACAAAATAATGGTATAGTACTCAGAATCAGAATAAACTCAAGTTGGAAGAAGATTCAAGAGGTTACTCAGTCCAACCCCTCGCTCAAAATAGCACCACTTTGTCATCCCTTTTTGCTGGAAGACCCAGTTTTTACATTTGCATTCCCTACCTTTCTTTAAGCATGTAGGTAAAAATAGTATTTAGAATTATTTGTGCACACACTTTATGATGTGAAATGACTTGGTACCTCTTCAGAATTTTCTGCCTTATTCTGTAATACCAGTGTTCCCCATATAATCAGTCTCTCTGCAACTTTCTCAGCTTCATCCAGACTCAGAGATTTTAACAGAGTCAGAGATTCCTCTCCCTGAAGGGAAAAAAAAAATCAGAAATAATCAAAAGATAAGGACATTTGCTTTTATATTGTTGGCAAGAAAGCAACTTGACCTGAAACAACTCTAGCAAAAACAGTATGTTACAGTATGTATGGACTTCAGTTCCAAACTTGTTTTGTGTACTGTGGGTCATAATTTTCATCCTTTTTCTGCCACATCTGAAGGATGGCTCACAATGTTCTAAACTCTGACAGAAGTCTCATTTTCATTGTTCTGTATAGGCAGTTACGGGTGCAGAGTAATAGAACTATAACAAATAACAATGATATGCAAACTGTGTATAGGATTTCAGCAAGTAGCACAACTTGCTCCTATTTTGAAAATAGGCCTCAGTGTCTTTAAATTCTGAGATCAGCTGACATGAAGTATTTTAGTACCCTTTCTTTGTCAATCAGGTCTATCATCCTCAGAATGTAGACTTCCACCGTGGGCAACATGTATGTTGCTACAATTTTCAAAGCATCCTCCAGAGATGTAGGGGAATCCTGTTTAAGAATGTATTTCACCAGCCTCTGTAAGACGAAAACAGATACATCAACAAGCTAAAATTTGTACAGGACAACAAAGGAAGTAATTTATACACACTACTTCTGCATTGTAATTGTACAGCTCATAGGAAGTAAGTTACATAGAGGTTTAAAACTTTTATCTAGAGAGAACTTGACTAAAGAGTAACTGGGGATTCAAGGAAGAGAATTGTCACGGAACCCTCAAAATTCAGGGAACTCATCTGGCTCCACAGGATGGCAAGGAACTTTTCCAGAAATACTCAAGTTTTCTCCCTAATAAAGAAGAGCTGCTAAAAAAATAATAAATTTATATATATAAACAAATTGGCAAGTATCATTTACCATGACCTTAGCAGAAATTGGATCTGAAATCTTGAGAGCACTTAACCTTCCATTTTGTTAGTTTCCTCTTTTCTTTCCTGTCCCCCATACAGAAACTACTGTATTATCAGTGTTGTGCTAATCAGGTTGAGCTAAACTAATCTGTTAATTCTTTTAAAAAGTGGGCTTCCAGGAAGAAACATGTCCCAACAGGACAAGAAAAATAGGTATTGATAACAACGGAGAGCTACCAGTTGCTAAGATTATTTTCTTTTTTAAATCTGGCTTCTAATGCCCCATGGAAAAACATGCAGGCAAACATAGGGATTTTTGTTTAATAGTAGTAAGAATAATGCTAATCACTTACCATTATCATCTGCTTGTCCTTTAAAAGATTAGTATCTCTTATCCCATAGTCTCGCAAAAGCTTCTTCATCTCCATTAGTCTGTAACTTTCCTGCAGTAACTTCACTCTGTGGACAAATTAGCCCATTATCGGTTTGTTTGCTATGTACAGCTATGTGATTTAATCATCATGCTACATCAGATACACAGTATTTCCTCCCCAAAAGAGGATTCTAATTGAAAGTACACACAAAACTGAGGTGTAGACTGTGGATGTCGCCTTACTTGACATGATTCATTTCCAAATGCTGTTTTACCAGCTGCTCCACTGCTGCACTCCATGGTACCATAGCACCATGCATTATCTGTAGAACTGCATCAAATTTCAGCTAAAAAAGGAACACAAAGAGCTTACTTTTCAAAATCAGTTATAAGGTAATCTCTCACATGTGATACTGATTCATTTAGACAAGTATTTTATTTCCTGGCCCAATCTCCACTTGCGTAAAGGACATTCATTATCCTAACATGATGTGTCAAGTTAGATTAGAAAATGCTTATAGATTTATGACACTGTAGAGCCTGAGTTTCAAACATATTAGAGCTGGTGAGTTTTCCATGTGATGACAACAAAACAACTATTATATTCTCAAGCAAATAACATCACTTGGGAGAAGATCACTAAAATAGAAAAGGCAGAAAGCATACTATCTGTTCCTCCACATACCACTCATGTAAAAGTGTGCTCATATGCTTATGTAAAAATTATGTGTTTCATTCTGAACCAACGTATTAGAGCTGTTTGATACTTACATCAGTATCAGAGATACAGCCAATGACAGCTATTGCCTTCGCCTCCCATGCAGTTTCAAATACTGAAGTACACCGTGTACGACAACGTTCTAGCAAATCCTGTATATTTTGATAAAGATTATTAGGATATTTGAATTCAGAAAAGAAAGGAATATCTTGTAATATAAACAAATGAACATTTTTTTGGACATTAAGGGACAGATTTGGCCATCTTCCCTTGTACCTGCTAATGCCTTATTAGTGAAACTAAGTTCATTGGCAGGAGTAAGAGGTCCTGAAATTCAAGTGTAAATTAAAATGGTCATCAGATTTGTTTTCTGCTTACTCATGTTTAAATAGCTTGCTTCAAAGGGAAGAAAATATGGATACCTTTATATACTGTAGAAGAAGCTCATCCCTTTGTAGATTATGTTTACACAGGTAGGGTTTTATAAACTTCTCCAAAATGGATGGGACAAGCTCTGGTGCCAGAATTTTATCAAACATGCGAAATACGATAGTAGTTGCATTTTCCTGTGCAGCAAGCAGAACAATGCCATGTTAGAACATCACACAAAGTACAAAATCTTTTACATCTCTAATAAATAATTCAACATCCAGTGTCCATTGAAATCAGTTGAATGATTGAAAAAAAAATCTAGCATCCCTCTAGGTAAATAAAAGCTTTCTTTTACAAAGTCCTTATTGTTCAGTTGTACTTCTAATTTCTCTGTTGCTGGTACTTGCTCCACAACATGTCATCTGTAATGAACTACAGATTCTGGAATTTAACCCATACCTTCTCATAGCATCTTGTCACATTATATATTTATACCCACAGTTGAAACAAAATTTATAACAAATACAGCATATCAAATAGTCTTAGCAGCTTATGAACACAAGTTTAACCAACCAATCCATCAGGATTCTTGTATTGCCTGACATTAAATAAATGCTATAAGATTTCACTCCTCCTCAAAACAATCCACTCAATCTACTCAAAAGTAGTTTTGGAAGTATCTGCAGAATTACCTTTTCAAAATCACAGAGTGGCAGCCTGCAGTTGTGTTTTCTGTACAGATTTATCAGTTCTTGTAAATCATTTACCAGCTTCCTTAACCTCTGCACCTCTTCACAGTCACTACATCTCTGAAACAGTGTTTATAAGTAAAACATTAGAATCTTCAAAACCATTAAATGCTGTCATAAACAGGAAGAAAACAAATTATTCTCCACACCTCTGGTGTAAGACAAGGTTAGTCGACTTACAATGCAGTAAGAAAGATTCTGGTAACATATTAGGAAAAGATTCTTTCTAAATATAAAGGCAATGATGCAATAGTAGAGCCTGCAGAGGGAAAAGCAATGAGCATTTCATTCACAAGGCTTAAGGACAGGTAAGACAAAGGGCTGGGAATGGCCCTACAGCCGACATTTTCTTTGGAGGCAGAACCCTATTTTTAATGTGATTCCCTGAGAAACCTCACAAACAATTTTGATGCCTTGCAATCCTGAAGATTTTATGAATATACATGCTGAGCTGTTACCTTTATATGGCATACAGGAAAAAAAATCAAGTAGATGTTGGAAGTGGGACTCAAGAGTAAATTTTCCTTCTTTTCATTATGCACGGTGAACTTGGGATTCATGAGTTTAAGGCTGATCGAACTAATGGAGATGCCAATGTTTCCAATTTTTAAAATGCACAGCTGGTGCTGGTTAGCTTTAAGCTTTCTCTTTCTCCATTTTTATATTACCACTTTTATGGATGCTTGTATACCAAGGATATGTAACATAAATAATTTATTTGCATTTGTACTAATTCAGTATTCATATCCTTATAGCTTGATGATTTTTAATACCTTTTTCCTCCAAGCCATAACACATGGTTAATTGCAATTAATTTCTGAGAATTTGACCGAGATGAGTCATGTTTTTAGTTAAAGTTCATAAGGAGTATATTTACTGAAATGTAAGTGTTTTTTAGTACTCAAGCTTATTTGCGTACTACAGAATAACCGAGAATATTATTTATATTTAGACTATTAATACATCTGTTAAAGGGTATTAATGTTGCACTGACTCTTTTTTTTTTAATCTTTAAACCCAAGAAGATTGTAACTCAGTTCCTTCCTTTCATGGAATTAAGTCAATCTTCACCAAGAAGATTGACTTGTATTTGCAAACAAGCAAACCCTTGTATTTGCTACATTTCTTACCAAAGGAGTCCACTGGCCAAAAGTTGTCACTCCCATTTCACCTTGGTTTTTACTTGTGAAAAAAACCTCTGCCATTTGGAGTCCATTTTCTGGCCAATTTGCCTATCCAAAATAATTGATATTAGTAAACTATATTTTACATGCAGGAATACAAGACATTCAAAGTTTCTGCAGTTTGACTTACCTTATCTGTTAATTCAAGGTTTCGAGCACTTTGTTCCAGCCATTTTGCTAATATTTTCTGAAAAAAAAAATACAGTAATAAGTAGAGTAATGCTATGTATTCTATTAAAGCAAAATTCACCATTAGAATTTTGTTTTAAAAGAGATCATTTAAAATATAAATTCTAGGGAAAATGATTTCTTTAAAGAATAAAGGAACAAGGTCCTGACATTCAAAAACGTAGTCTGTAGGTCAGACTACAAATTTATCTCAGGCTGAGACAATGACTTTTTGTATTTATTAAGTCAGTCTTACCTGTCCCTTTGGCACAACTCTTCTTAAGAAAGGGATCACAACATCTTTAAGCCACAAGCATAGTTCCCTCAAAGGAACAGTGAAATGGATGGCATTAAGCAAGTTCTTCAGCATTTTCTCATCAAAGCTGCTTTCAAAATCTGCCTAAAATATTAAAACAGAACAATTACAGATATGGAGTACATTTTTATCTGATATTTTTTAAAGTTGTTTTACTAATAGGAAAAAGCAATAGATTTCACAAACACAGCGAGAAGAATCTCAGTAATCAAAGACAGGAATTTAAAAAAAAAAAAATATAGCCCCGTTCAGAAAAACTAGGTCTTGTTTTAAGAAAACCAATCTCTAATTGAAGCAATTTCTTTGCAAATTACGGTGGCAGGATCATGTCCTGTTACTTTAGGACTTGCTCTATAGTTCTGTCCTAGTAAGAAAACAAGTGGACCTGAAAGTCCTGGCTGAAAGAATCTAACAGCCCAGAGACACTGTGTAGCCTGCAAATGTCCACTTACAAATTCTGAGAGCTGTGCTTGCAAGAAGGTAAATGGAAGATCATAACTGTCCCAGACCTAGAAATATGCATTCTGGCATCAGAAATACCAGTTTATCCTTAAATCAATAAGAAGTTCAGCCTTCTAAGGAGCTAGGTGTACAGGTAATCATTGTGAAAACAGATGAGATTCTACTACAGATATTTACTGCTTTGAGAAGCTGTTTCGCAACCGCATCAGTCTGATTCTGCTAAATAAGGCTGGAGAATTTAAGAGATTTAGCATACTCCATAAATACCAAAGAGATGTCTATGCCATCTCACCTGATGCCTCAGCCAGAGGTACTGTGCACAAGATAAATTTCCTTCTTCTAGCTGGAAAAGGATATTCTTGAAAATGTTTTCATTATTCAAGAATTCTGTCCAAGCAATCCCACTAGAAGCAAGAGGAGGAAAAGAAACTCTTTACTGTTGTATATCAATATTAAAGGAGGTGGGTGTAGTACAGTATGCTGTAATAAACAAGAGTAGTGTTATACCATGTGTGTATAAAATCACATCCCCCCCTATACATGTTAAGTAAATTAAAAATAAAAGCATACACGAGAGAGTGCATGTCCAACAGATAATACATGTTTTCAACGTATAGTATGACTCAACCTCTTTGCATTCTCCCTTTTCCACAGTAAAGGATGGGAAACTTCAGGAAGAGGCAGAAGGGTTTAAAGTGTAATGAACTAAAACAAAAATTTAAAAATCTTAATTTCAGTGGCACATACTTAACCATTACTATTAAATTTATTTTAAATCTTAACAAACAAAAACAAACCTGAATTTCTCTAATCCAAAAGCTCCATAAAAAGTTGTAAGCCTTGCCTGAGCTCTCAATACCTGAATGCAGACAAGAGATTTAAGGTCAATACCTGGCTTATCAATCATATTATAACGTTAGAATAACCATCACAAAGAGGAAGAATGGAGGAAAACAAAGACTTCTCAAGAATTTCATTTAATTACATATGTAAGTTTGTTTAATAAAGCATTAATCCAAGACTTCAAATATTTAAACACTTTCCACTGATTCTCCTTGAAGGTGGATGAGGCCTGTCCAGTATAATAGGACTAAATAGGAAACAAAATTAAATGCCTAAAAGCACTTAAGAAAGCTTTCTCCTTCAGTTTCTGTATCATTTGAAAATTAATCTTTCTATGATTGAAGGAATCACGTTTCTGAAACCTGTCATTACTGTGCTTCTCTTTCATACTATAAAATATAACCTTGTTTAGACTTTTTAAAAGTTCAGCAGTTGTATAGTTTTTAAAAATCTACATCATTAATTGTTTATCATGTGATACAGCAGGGCCTACAAGTTTGTCCTCACCTCAGTTATGGATAAGGGAGCCTCATCAGATGATGGAGCAATGGTTTTATATTCTTTCTTCAAGATCTGAAACAAATACATGGAACAGTTTGGCTGACAACTGAGTACATGCAGAACATGCCAGACAGTTCTATGAATTTAATAAAGACACGAGCAAAAACTTAGAAACTTAGTACCTCTGCAAAGTCACATCTTTATTTTACAATGTTAGACTCTGATTGGATTTCTACATGTACACAGGATCCGACAGAAAATACGTATCTCTGATTCTGTCTGATAAGGCAAGAAAGACTAACGAAAACAAAAAAGGTGACACATTTTGAGCTTTTAGTCCTAAATTAATACTTAAAAAGGCTATTACTCAAAACTAAACACCTACATTCTGATGTGAAAGTAAAACTGTAATGTCTTTTTTGCCTTTAAGCAACAGCAAGAGTAAGGTTGGAACAAGTACTTTCCTCTTCTTCATGTTTGGTAACATACAATTTATAACGCATTTACTTTCTGGGTGACTGTAAGTGGTTTGCAGATGTCCCCCCTCTCAAGTTGTACAGAAGCATGTAATAGGAATGGGGGAGTATAAGCAATTGAAACAAATAAAATGCCTTACTCTGACTTTAGCATAGTTCAACATTTCGTGAGTGGTTTCATAGAGTGGCCATGGAGCATTTAGGCAGTAATCCACAACAAATTGGCTATCCTGTTTACATAAGGAAACAACTGGTATTAATTTCACACTCCTTCATAATTTGAATTACTTTATTAGAAACAGAGGGTAGAAATAAAAACATACCTGAATTTTTTGCAAATTTTCTTTGGCTTCATTCACAAGATCCTGCCAGACATCGTGACTGTAACTCCCAACAGAAGCTGAAGCCAGTTTCTCTAAAATAGTGTTTGCTTTCACTTTATATACAAGCTGTTTAAAAAAAAAACCCCACAACAAAACAGAACCAACAGTTTTTAGTTCAATGCAATTAAGTTTTAAGCAGACAAGTATAGAGAAAACTCTACACTTCTGTTCAGAATGTTTTTGAGATAAAGTGTGTCCATTGAATAATTACAGAAATGGATTACTAATTAGTCTCTAACAATTGTGGTATCTTTTTTTTCTCGCCAGCTAAGCCTGGGGTGTTCATTTAAAAAAAACATAAATCAAAAAAGCTGAGAGAACATTCAAATTGCAATATTTGAATAAATCAGTTAATGAAGCCAGACTATGTATTAACAAATTTATGTGAAAATTCTCTTTTTTTTTTTTTAAGCAATGTTCTTTCCTGCTACTTCAAGGGACAAATGTTCTTCCTCCTGATCCAGCAGCACTTAGATCAAAAGAGGTACTTCTGCACCACTTCTTATTGCAGGTTTGTTAGTTATTTTAAATAAAAACATAATTCACCATGCAGTTGTCTAATTTTGAATCAGCTATCAAGTATAGTGAATTGCTTCGTAAGGTAACATTCCACTATATTTGTAGTATTTTCAATACTTTCTGTTGGGCTATAGGGCAATATCCTTACTCATAAGTTCAGTTATACTAATTAATCTCCAAATGTATTTCTCAATAACAGACAACTTACCTCAACGTCTAGTCCAAACTGAATAGCAAAATTCTCTGCTTCAGTGAATTTGTGTTTGTGAAGTAAGCGACTTAGTCTAGGGGTGAAATAAAGCAAGGTATGCTACTTTAATAGAATTGCCAAACCACAGATAAAAAAATAAATATAATATAATATAATAGTGTTGCATGGAAACTAGTACCTATTTTCTGGCAAGGCTTCAGTTAAACTTCTCATCACAACAGTAGAAACTGGGCCTTCAGAGGGTCTGCGAATGAGAGGGAACCATGTGAGTTTATTGACTGTGAAACAACTATATGTAGAAGCAATCTGCCAATTTTTATAATATTAATTTAGTAAGGAAACAAAACATTGTCTTACTTCTGATGTTTTTCGTGAATTCCCTCCAAGAAGTATATTGTATCCTGTAGCATGCAATAACAGAAATCATTAGGGGATAAGGGTAATCAGTCATAAAAAAAAGCACAACTGTAATGGATTAAATGTTTCTAAGTTAGAAACAAACTACTGCTTTTCTCTCAGGTGAGTTTGTTGGGATTATTTAGCCCCAGATCATTTCAGATCAAAGAAAAGGAACATATTAAACATTATTTTCTCCACTATGTAGTTGCATATATAATCTTTTCTGCCAAGTGCCTCACACATGGTAAGCAATTTCATCAGCTTTGCATTTTATTGCATATCAGAGTTTAGGACATTCACAATCCCAATGAAGAACCACTGACTTCTGACATGGTATCCTCTCACATACCCACTCCACTAGTCTTTGTAACATTCCTAATTCATAAAGTTCTCACCATCTTTTTTGACCTTCTGTTCAAGTCTTTATAAGAGAGCAGTTTAAACAGGAAAAGAAGTAATTTGTTCATCTAAACCTAAATAAATCTCAAATAAATAAATCTTTGCAAGAGCAACTGGCAGGAGTATTAAACACTGTAATAGACCTGGGCCTAGAATTAAAGCATTCAGTTTGCTATGTATTGTATCTTTTTCTCCATCCTTTGGGGACATCACTTAATCTTTCTTTATACAGTTCCTGCACAATTTCTAACACAAGTTGATTTTAATTTAACAAGAATAACATAGTACCCTCTTTAATAATTACACCTATTAAAACAACTATATTTCTTCAAATAACAATAACAAAAATAATCAAAGCATACTGTGCCAATCCCACTTTGGACTAGTGAAGAAACATCAGATACTTCCAAAGAATAGAGCGGTTGCATATTGGGCAACGCAAAAACCATTAGACTTCTCATCTATAAAAAAAAAAAAAAGAGGGGGAGGAACAAACAAACAAGTCAGGATTTTTTTTTCTCACACAATGGTGACAGAGTGTTGTGTGCAATATCATTTCAGGATTCTTACTGAGTTAGAAGGAGGACACTGTTTTTTTAAGCTGTTATGAAAAAGCAGATCTCTACAATTTGAGAAAATTTAATGAAGTTTTAGACGTTGCCTCTCTATATAGGCCTATTATGTTTCACTTAAAAAAATTGTATAATATTATAATCCTGGCATTCTATTCCACTTAATTCCACTGATTGTACATGGAGGTTGATACTGACTGTACACGGACCAGATACAAAATAAGACAAAACATTACAGGTTTCTTTAGCAGTAAGACAAAAGTAATTTTGCTGCTCTCCTCTATCTGTCTAACATTAAAAAAACCAGACAATTAAACCCCCAAAGATATATAAAAACTGAAACAGCAGAGCAGATTGCCCTGGGCACCACCTTAAGACATTGCAATAGTCCTTTACTTGCTATATCCCAATATATAGATAGTTACATTTCAGTTTTGACTTTGAACTCCTGAGAATTCCGGCTGCTCCAAGTATTTAGCCATCTACTTTTCTCCCCTCTCCCCTTTTTCTGTGATTGACTGCATGAAAATTGAGGAACACAACACAGATAAAGAGATTATACCTGTTTGTTATCTGGTGTTGTCATGACTATGAGTTTAACATTGGCAAGCCCTTGCCTACAGAACGAGAAAAAAGAAAAAGGAAAATATACTGTATAAATGATATGTTAAAACTGTAACATATTCTTGCTCATGAGTTTTAGAAAATTTAGTTTTCCATGGAAACGGGTACATTTTAAAACCCTATAGTGCACCCAAAAATAACAGTGTTTTAGCATGTAGAAGACACACGTTTAACTTCTGTCATTTTTAAGCTTTTCAAATGGATCTGATTCTTTTTTTTTTTTTTTTAAACTGACACAGAGCAGTGCAAAGAGCCAAGTGTCTTGTCCTCTAATCTCAAGTGCCATTAATTTCTTCTGCATTTTTCTTCAGATTTTGGCTTCTCCTTCTGCACAATGAGGATCTTAACTATTTATTGATCTGAAAGCCAGACTAGCTTTTTTATAACATCAGGCTTGTAAGCCATATTATACACCTTATTTTAGACAAGAATTTCCTTAGTGATACAGGTTTACATGCAAGATTCCTTAGCAAAACAACAGATAAACCAAGAAAAAGCAGAAAATGACGAGTTTTTATTTTCTTCAATGAGGACCTAAGGATACTTGCAGTTCCACTATTTTGTCCTGCTGACTAGAAAAATTATACAAAGATTTCTAAAATTTCACTACCACAGAAAATCAAGTGTTTGTGGCCAGATTTGTTTTAACAACAGGCAAATTTTCACTTTTCAGAATTGGTGCTATAATGCTTTACTTACGATATGACTGAAGAAGAATCTGATTCTGTACTTAGAAGAAATTCTTCAATGTGTACTAAAGGCCAAACCCAAATCAGAGTAAGAGAATAAACATCCCAAATGCTTAAAATATTCTAGATTAAAAAAAAAATAAATCAGATGGATTTTTTATTTTCTTCATAGAAGATATTTAATTTGTTGAGCAGAATATTAATACATTCCATAGCTTAAATAATGACCAAGAGTAAAATAAATTAAAAAAAACCAACAGAGTAAGATCAATATGCTCTGTAAATACAGGCATCTTTATTTTATAGAAACAAATTTTAAAGCTATTATTTTAAAAATATTTTCATTAGCTGGTTCAAGAACAGTGCAGATCAAAGACTAAACCAAATCATTGTACATACCTCTGTATCTAAAACAAAGAGCAGATTGTCAAGAACTTGAAGTTTTGCTGCACCTAAAAAAAATCCAGTCACAAAAACTTACTATTTTTCTTGAGAAATGTATTTGAAGTAAAAATGTATTAAAATGTACAATCAAGCATTGGAAACCTATAAATGTTTAACATCATGGAACTTTCTAGGTCTCTGAAAGTTTAGCTTAAACAGAATTGTAATTTATGTGTCTAAGTTAAACTCAACAATTTTGAAGCATACATTTTGGCTGTACCTTTACAGTATTCCATTTGGTATGTGCATGTTTACTATAAACAATGAAATAACTGAAAAAGTCAAGTATTTTCTGCAATTAAATATAAGTTCTACACTTGTCTAGAAAAAGAAAAAAACCCCTCTTTTTTACCTTCAATCAGACTTGAATCAGCAAAACTTTGAAGAGACATTAGATTATTCGTAGTGTCTATGTCCCATTTGGAAAGTACATAATCACCTTTACCCTATCAGTAAACACAAAATAAAATGAGGTTATACATTAGAAATTTGGCCACTGACAGTTGTGCTTCTTCTATTGATCTTTAACTTATAAAACTGCAAAACTAACTAAAACTTTATTTCCAGTAAATGTTGACATTTACAAAAATAAATGTATTTGTTGGTTTTAAATTTAGCCTTTTTCCTTTCAAGACTGGCCTTTACTACAGTAACAGTTAGTTAGTATCCCCAAACATTTTTGAGATTTCTAAAAACAAGCCATATTTCAAAATATTCACTTTCCATTCTCATAGAACATAAAATCTGAATGAAACTTACACTGAACCTACTGAGAAAAATTCCATTGAATTCTACAGGTTTCAGTCAATGACCTCTAAAAACTTGTTTCTAGTGCAAAATAACATTTTAAAATATATCGATGTTTTTATTTTTGTATTAGTTTCCCTCTAATGCTTAAGGGCTTTGTGCAGTTGGGGCCTTGACTGTTCCTTTGGTAAACCTTTGTTGTGTGTGAACCCAATTGGAAGAGTTGCCAACTTTGGGTTTGTCTCTGAGCTCAAGGAGAAGGCTATAAATAGGCAGGGTTAGGAACACAGCGATTTGCTAAGGTCATGCAACCAGGGTGAAAATATTTTTCCCTCATCCACTACAATGGACCAAGTTCTGAACTCACAACAGTTATTTCCTCATGAGAGAAACTGCAGACAGCCTGCACAACCAATAGTCTTTATGTCTACAGTGAAAGAAATGAAAGACAAAAAATCTTAGTGTAAAAGGTTTATTAGCTTTTTTTTTTCCAACCAGCTAAAGATAAATTGTGGCAGATCATAAAATGCCATCACTGATCACATAAGAATTGTTACAAACACATTTTTAGTGCTTACCCCAATTATCAAGTAGATGTTGTTCAGTGAGTTACTTATCACAAAATTCTGACAGCCGAGACTGTGATACTCTTCCGTGGAAATGAAAGCTGTCTTTATCTGTCCTTGTAACTTGTGGGGTGGAAGATGAAGGGAAAGCAAACAAAAGGGGAAGAAAAAAGTTGTTTATACAATCAGTGGATAAAACCTTGAACTGCTCACTTGTCCATGTACAGAAAAAATAATAATCACAATTATGAGACATAATAATAAACTGGGGAGTAGTCAATGAAACGTACAGAGAAAAGTTTTGTTACAATTTTGCACTTAACAAATACGTTACAAGTTAGTAGGTATCTCTTACTTTACTTGCTGTAATCGGATCCATCTTGTCAATTGCTACATTAAAAAAGAAGAAACAATCAGTGTTAAGAAAACTTTTTCAAAGTTGAAAAAAAGCCACTAAAAATCCTACAGGATAGTTTAATCCTAATCTGACTATGATGAAAAAATAATTTAGCCAGAATCTTTGACAGGATCTATTTGTTAATCACAGTATTGAGTTACATGAAATTAATTAATAAATCTACTTAGCATTAAAAAATTAAGTTATTCCCCGTATTCTCAAGTACAGCTAAGTCTGATTATGGCTTAAAATCCTGCTTCTATAGTATCAAGTACTCTCTCTAAAGCAGTGACTCAGAGGAACCTAAGATAAAGTAATTAATGGAAGAATACAAAAATAATTTTATTACAGAACAAGTTCTATACATTTTCCTTTAAAAGCAGATGTTTTTACATAGAAAATCCCCACTCAATATCTTATTCCTATTAGAAAGATGCATGGAAAAGTTTTAATACAGCCCTTCCTGTTCAAAAGGAAGTCCCAGTGGTTTGTAGATCATCTTACCTTCCTGTGTTTTAGCAAGTGGGAGACCCATAATGCAGAAGAATCCATTGCTTGTGAGAATGAACATGTGATAAACACCTAAAAAAATCCAATACAAATATTTCAAATTTAAGTATTCAAGAGTAAGTCAAGAGACTAATTATTTATAAATAGCAGTGAAATAACTGACAAAAAATAATCTGAGCAATAGATCAGATAATTTTTAAACTAAAATTTTGTCACTTCAATGAAGAATAGAATAAGTTTGTACATCTTAGAGTTTTGTTGGAAATTATCAGACTGCAAATTCTGTTTTCATGACAAAAATACATTTAAATACATTATATTGTGACAGAACAAGACTGGGAACTCATAGAAGAACAGGAACTACTAAAATCTGAAGTCTGATAGAAGGAGAGAGAAGGAATCCTTCCTTTTTTGAGCATTTTCATATGTTTACCACAGTCTCGAAAGAGGTATTGAGTTCTGAATGTTTGTTTTCTATAACATTTGGAAAATAATCAATGAGAGCTAAATATCTTTACAGGAAAGCATTAGGAAACGTGCATTTAATGTGTACAATGCAAAGTAAAGCTGCATCTGATCATTTATTTTGTATTCTCTTTCTCTGAGAGATACTAAAGGAGAATAAAATTAAAAAAAATGAGATAAGGGGACAAAAAATATCAAATTCTTACCTGCATCAGCATTATCTTTTTCAATAAAGAGATTTAAGTAAGTCTTTTCACTTGAAGATTTTTCAACCAAAGTCTAAAATATAATCAACATAAAGGCTATTAGACTATTATTCTGTACTTTACTAAAACAAAAATAATTTTGGAAATACTGATCATCAGTTCAAACTTTCAATTTTTTTTCTTTCATGACGAACTGGTTCTTGTTTATACGCGTCATTCCTGACTATATTTTCCTTACTTGAGTTAAAGCATCCCTTCAATCTGTTTGCCTATTGAAACCAGATGTGCTCAAAACACAGGAATGTTTTTATTTTGATATTTGAAAGAAAGAATAAAAGCAACTTAAGAAATTCTGAGAAAAAAAGGTCCTCAGCAAAATTAGAATAGAAAAATTACTGTACCTTAGTTAGCAATGTTTGTTTTGATGGTATGTGAATAAGATGGAAATTGCAACTCCTCTCACCAACCACAAGAAACTGTTTTTCTTGACACATACCAACTACATCCACATTAGTATCTGAAAAGTTCCATGGTAAAGTGTCAAATATTAAGATTTGTTTTTATTAATAGACATTCCTATTTGAAAGATGGGAATTGGACAATATGGTGTCCCAAATTTCTTCAAAATTATTTATGTTGATTAAACAAAGTACAGGAAAGGACATACAGTGAGTGATTTTGGTATACATTATTCCTATTTCAGTGAAAAGCTAGCAATCATTCTAATTAATTTGTACAGAAATACTTAGTTGCTTGTATACAGAATGAGCAATTACTTTTTATTTCTTAGGTATTCACTATGATGCTTTTACAGGCTAGTTACATATGCAAGAGACTTGATTTTCCCATACAAACCTAGCATACATATTTTAAAAGTCAGTTTTAACTGCCAGTGGAATTCCAAAGGCATGAACTTACCAAATTGAATATGCATCTGAAGAGACTGCCCAGTGCTGTCAAGAAGTGCCACTGATCTGTCAACAACAATGATGCTGCCTTCTCTTGAGCTGCATGCATGCAACTGTGGATTAACAGAGACCTAAAAACAAAACCAGTGTTAAATATAACTGGAACACTGTAGAAAATATGACAGAATCATTGCTCCGGCAATTATTCAGAAAAAAGAACATCATGACATTGATGAATTCTACCTTTTCTGAGGATGTGATTTGAAGTATCTTATCCACTTGGTACAAGGCAGTTCCACATTCGTGTCCAAAATCAACAGGGAGCTGTACAGTCCCAGTGTCATCATTTGTAAGAAGTTCAATATCATTCCACATATTTACCTATGATGAACATTTAAGGAACATGCTGTAAAGCAGGAAGCTTTAAAAAAGTTATACAACCACACACGAATTATTGATTTTATTCTTCTACCTTGATTCTCTGTCTAGGAGGAAGGGTGGCACAGTGAGCCGCCCTAAAGGAAAACTGCATGTTTAGAAGAAGGCTAAGTTAAGTCTCGAGAGCAATGTGGCTCCCAACTGACGTCCCCAACGGGCCCGACCAGACACAGCTTGACCAAGACGGGTTTCGCGCCTGAGACTGAAGGAAACCCGGTGCCAGGGAGCCCTCTCCGCCGCGCAGCGGCCACCCCTGCCCACAGAGACCGCGATCTGCCCCTACTCCCTGCCATCTCCTCACCGCCACTCGGGAGACCGGTAAAGGCGGCGACCACCTTCCCTCAGTTGCCTCCGCCTTTCAAATTGGCGGGAACCCTGCCTGACACTACGGGGCGCAGTGGGGGGCCAAAATTCCTCCAAACGCGAAGACGCACCCTGATTGTCCCCCGCCCCCAGAATGCATCGCGCATCCCTCCCTCGCTCGTTCCCCGCCGCCTCCCTCCCTCCCCCCTCACCCCCCCGCGGTTACATCCGGGTGCTTGAAGGGAGAAAGAGGGCGGGGCGCGTCGCCGCGGTTCGCGAGCGCGGCTGTTGCTGAGGGCGGTTGAGCCGCTTGTGAGGCGTTGTTGAAGGAGGGGAGCGGCGTCCCCGGTGCTTGGTCATGGCGGTAAGCGTTGTTCGCTGCTGGGATTCTTGGAGGAAAACGTATTGGGAAGGGAACTGCCGCGGGGCTGGGGGGGGAAGAGGGTGTGAGATGGGGAGGGCTGGGTTGGGAAGCCGTGTGTGCGGAGAGACAAAATGGCGCCCGCCGCTCCTTCGCTTGCAGGCGCCATGATGGGCCTCGGGGAGGGGGTGGCGGCTTTTCACCCATTACTTCTCTCCGTGTTTCCAGAAGTTTCTGTTTAATTTCTCTGGGCTTGGAGAGAAGCGCAGAGGCCGTGCGGCCGAGGCGCTATTATTTTCTGTCTGGGGACAGAAGTATTGTGACTATAGGAACGGCATTTCTCAGAGGGACCGTGGGGTGTAGGTTCCTGGGAGGAGAGGAGGAAGAGGATCGATTGGTGGCTGGGCTATGCTCAGTTTTCATTCATGTGGCTTTCCCGGTCCTATTATTTTTCTTTGTGCTGGACACGGGCTTCTTGTTTTCAACGTCTTCTGGTCTTCAGGGATTAATTATTTGCCCCAGTCCTCCTGGTTTTATGTTTAATATCGATAGGAAGCACCCATGCTGTAGTCACCACTATGTTTTCTGTTCGTACATGGCCTAGGAATGTAGCTTTATTCGCCTTTAAAAATTGTGTGGCCTGATAATATATAAAGGTGTTTGTGTGGTCTGCTAACCTATAAAGGTGTCTGTCCCATAATTGAGTTGAAGAACCAATAAGAGAGGTAATCAAACCTGATGTAGTTCATTTTTTCCAAAAGTTATTAAATGGTCTTGACTGCAACAAAAACCCAAAATCAAACCTGAACAAACTGGACTCTAAAGCGATGGAACTCTTAAAAGTTGACTTTAAGAATTTTGTGATGTTCAATCTGGTATTTTAAGTTCTTGTCTTGAAAATTTAATCAGTGTTGAAACAGAATGAGAGGACCATAAACTTTTGGAAAAAATTAGTCTTTTTATTTTTTCTATGATGTTTTAACCTGTCAGGATTAAGTTACTTCTTTCTGTAAAAGGATTTGAAGAATTATGGACTTGTAGTTTTGCACCTATATTATAGGCCCTATTGTTGAGGTTTCTCTAAAGTAAGGTGAGAAGCTTGTTCAGTGACTGTGAGCCTGTGGCTGATCTGCACTTACTTGTAAGAACTGAGAATAGTCTATCATTCTTTTGTTATTGTGTGTGCTTTTATAGGGCTGAGAGATTTCTCTAAGATGCAGTGCACAAGGGCCTTAATGAGCAGCAGTGTGTATTAATAATGAGACTGGTGGCCTTGGAAAATGTGTCAGCAGGCTCAATTTCAGTTGGGTACTATGTTTAAAAACTTTGTTAACCTAAAGTGTTAGCTGGTATTCTCTTTAGCCTTCTCAAGTAACATCAAAATGTAAACTTATAAAAATCTCAAAATTATTTTGAAATTTCTTGTAGCTGAGTCTTTTGGAAACCATAGATGAAGAAAGGAGGGACTATGTAGAAGGGGGGGAAGTGTAGATAAGCCGATGATAGATGTGCAATGCCAAGGATTGCTATGATGAAGTTCACAAATAGGGGAGCCAGCTTATCTAGGGTTATCTTTATCTAGAGTTCTAACGTTTTCAGGCTGGTAGGTGGTGTATCAATAGTATTCAGAAGAGCTCTGTTTCAGATGCAGTGTTAAGCAGTCAGTGCTCTTGTCCAATGTTGTGGTTGGTGTGCTTTGAACTAGATATCAGTATACCATGCAATCAAGACGTGAACAGCTGCTTCATCTCATAAAAATATTTTGCTATAGGTGCAGCTTTGTACAGATGCAAATTAATAAAGAACTGGGCACATTAAAGGGTAGTAGCTGAAATACAAATCCAAAAATTTACCTATAACATGTTAAGAAGAGAGTCTGCCATTAATACACAGTATATTAATGACAGTGTGTAATATCTGTCGTGGTTTAAGAAAAGCAAATTGCTTTGTTTTTAAAGTAAATGAGCATTTGAAATGTTTTTGCATGTCTTGTTCAGTTTGCAAATAAAACTGGAACTGGTAGAAAAACACACAAGTTTGAGCCCTCTTCTGTGCTCAGTTATCTTCATGAGTAGCATTTCTAGAACAAATTATGTCCTTGGTGAAATCTGCAGCCAACACAATGATCAGGTTTGATTATGACTACCATTTACATGACCAGAACAAGAGAGACCAATGACTCTGTAAAGACATTAATGAGAGCATGTTCACCCTTTCAGCATGTGTTTTTTCCATTCTGTTCCTTTCACTGCATTGTACACTGGTTGTACACATTTACTTCTCCTAGCATTGAATTACAAAGCAGTCTTGACTGCTCTACACAAGAGAAGTTTCTAGGTTTAGGTCTTGTAGGTTTAGAAGGGCTGGAGAGAACATCTTGGGTTTTGTCATCTAAGGAAAAGTTACCAAAAATTGTTGAGACAGCTGGATGTGACCTGTATGTATTCTTATGCAAATACACACTTTTCCCCAGAGATACTGTTTGAGATTTTTCCTTTTTAATAAGTTAATTGTCTAACCCTTCAAAGTTCATTCTGCACTTCAAAATACTGTGAGGATTTTTTGCTATGACTCAGTAGTGCCCTGACTTGTGAGGTGACATATCTGTTGTTACAGTATTGACCTTAAGTAATCTTAGTCATGTAAATGTTAAGAGGTAATTAATCTATAAACAACACCGTTTAGGGAAAAACTGTAGATCAGAGTTTAGTCTCAAAGGTGTATGGAAAAAGTAAAGCACAGTATAATGTTTTGGGAGGGCAAAACACTACTATCTATTAGTTCTCTCTATTAGTCTTGAAAAATTAATCTGTATACAGTTGTACAGTTCACTGCAAGGCTTATCAAGCTATTGCCTAACTAATAATGGGATGGCTACTCATGAGATTGTCTTCACAGAAAATAATTTTAAGTGTGTCTTCATAGCAAATACTAAGTAAATAGTTTTTCTTGGTTTTCAGACCTAAGTTTTTGGTTTTTAAACATTCTGTCTTCATGTGTAGGGTAGTGATACAGAACGAGATGGAGCAGCCCCAGAGAAGTCTTCTCCAGAGAGAGAGAAGAAAAAGGAACAATCAGATGCCTCTAGTTCTCCCAGAACATCAAAGCATCATTATTCAAGATCACGCTCACGGTCAAGGGAAAGAAGACGGAAGTCAGGTATGGTCTTCATAGAAGAGATCTCTTTAAAGCTGTTTTGGAAAAAATACATAGACTTGGGTTTAGTAACTTGTTAGGATTGGGATAAAATAAACCTACTCATTTTGGGGTTGTATATTAGATGTGGTATATTGAAACATATATTCAATTTGAAGTGGAAAGGAAAAAGGTCTTGTCAGTGTTCTGGGGGTGGAGGACACAGAGGATGGACAACCCCAAGAAAACAATAGTACTTTGTCTACATTTTAATTACATATGCTTAGACTGGATACCTCTCTGTGGTTGTAACAAAAGTAAGGTTACCTGGCTGAAGAATGTGACTGGAGTATGACATGGGCTATGTTTTTCACTGTCACAGCTTAAGTAAATGCAGAGAAAGAACTGAGAGTAACAGCTAGAGTTTGCTTTCTGCAGCGGATACTCCAATAGTGCTTTTGTTTTCTAAATCTCTATTTTTGACTTTGAGGGGGGTGGAATAACTGAACGGAACTAGAAAGATTATAGCCAGCTGATCTCCTCTTTCACTTGGGAAATAACAATAAATGTTTTCTTCTCCAGATACTGAAGGAAGAAAACACAGAAGCCGGAGCAGAAGCAAAGAGGTAATTAATACTTTGTAGTGTTTAGGTAATTGTACAGTACATCTTAAAAAGTATCTTGTAGTAATGCACATATGTGTAAACCTATATAAATGACTTTATGGTAAGTACAATAAATTGGAAACGTTAAGCTTAAAAATGGATATGGAGATCCTTTCATAGTGAAGCATGATTGCAGCCATCATGTTGACAAGGTAATAGTTTTATAGAAAAATGTTTTCAGAAACTAGTAACTTAATTTCTTTTTTTTTTTTTTTTTTTTTTGTGGAAACAGCCAAAAGAAAGAATTCATGTGGAGAAGTAGAATGGTGTTCTTGATGATTTTCACAGAGCTTCCATTAACTGAAAGCCTTGGGTGGCTTTATTCCTGGCTAATGTTCAGGATTTTCAGTGATACGTACCCATCTACTTAAGTATATGACAAATAATTCCCCACCTGACTGAGCTCTGTTTATTGCATCCTTTAATTATAAAGTCTGCTGCAGCTTGACAAACAAGCTGAGTCAACTGTAAGCGTGACAGTAGCAGCAAAAATTTCAGAGGGCTGTCTCTTTTTTTGAAATAAATAAATAAATGTGTGTATATATACAGGGGAGTGAGAAGAGACAGCATCAATAATACCTTGAAAACAACTGGCTTATGTACCAAAGAAGAGGTAAAATGAGCAAACCAGGAGTGTCAAAACAAAATAATCAAAGAAACTTCAGCGATGTGGGGCAATAGCAAGCTGGGTCAGATGAGGGACTTCTTAACTTTTAATCTCGGGTCAGGAACTTCTCCTTCCCCCATTCCAATGGAAGCTCTGTTTTGAAAAAGAGGAGACAAAAAAAGAGGAAAAGAAAAATAATCTAGAGAGTTTTTGTGAAATTGAATATATTGTTTAGCTCACATGATAACATTTCTATAATAAATCATACTCAGCGTGCTAATGCGCGAAGAGACTGAACTGAAGACGCTCCAGACTCAGATAGCAAAATTATAAGCCTACTTCATGATAAGGTAACTATTAGTCATTCAAACTCATATTTCCCTTAAAAATATCTTAAATCCGTTATGGGATATAATGGTGGTTTATTACTAAGTGTGTGCCTGGAAGACATGATTTTAAAACAATAAAAATATCTTTTTAATGTTTAAAAAAAAATAGTCCTTGCTTAAAGTTATGTCCAGTGTTTTGCTATGCTGTTGGATCCAATCTTGCACAATTTATTTAGCAGTTTATAAGTTTCATAGAGTGGACAGATGAGGAATAATGTCGCATCATCTACTTACTGTTTTCATGAATTTGCAAGATTAAGCTCTTTATCTGTAGCCTCTGAATGCCAGTAGTTCTTTTTAATATGTGTATCAGAACAACTGCTTATGTAAATACATACTCAAAAGTAACATACAGGTAACGTCTCAAACTTCAGATGGGTTTTTTTATGTAGCAACTCATTATTCCAGGAGTTAAGAATTAAATACTGTAAAATCAGGAAAAATAACATTATTGTATACTTGAAGAAGTATAATAAAATATTTTTAGAAATGAATATATATTAATAAGGAGTTAGGCTTGGATAAGTGACTGTAAGATAATTATAGCATCTTCTCCAGACTTGTTTCTTTGAGAGAGTTAAGATTATAGGAGAGGCTTTATGAATAGTTAGCGGATTTAGAGAAGCAAAAAAAAACATTGAAGAATTGGGTTTTAGTCTAAAATGAGTGTATCATGTTTAAATTGACTTGAAACAGCATTATTTAAACACCAGACTTAAGTAGGCTATGCTTTTGTGCTAGAAAGGTTTCAAAATAAACTGGATATATTAAGACAAGGTGTTGATGTCATGACTTAGTCTCTAAGGAAGACACTGGCAAAAATCAGGCCTGACCTTGCTAAGTATTTTTGGCATTGCAGCTATAAAAAGGAGTCTTTTTTTAAGAGGCACTGCAGGAAGAAATTGCAGTATAATGGAGCAGCATATCTTTAATTTAAAACTACTGTGGAAGGTCTCAGGGTTAGTTTTGTTGCTGATGTATGTTATTTTTAAATACTAAAAATGAGATGTCAACCATGCAACTTAATACTTTTTAAAAACTGTTGGAAGTTACTGAATGAAAAGAGTTTCGCTCTGAAAATTAATTATCTAATGATGGATAGGAAATGGTTTTAGTTCTAAAAAAAAAATAGTATATGTTTGCAACTGTATGGATTTGAGTAACTTTCTACATGGTAGGCTTAGGCAAATATTAAATACTCACTCCAAATGCGTGTATCTATATGTGCATATTCATAAATTGTCAGTTATTTAAAGATAGGTTCTTGTTATGTGTTTGGAATGGAGACAGTAACAGAATACAGTATTGTAACAAAAATAACTGTCAAACTATGGAAACACTAAGGATACCTTGATGGATGCTAAGAAATCCTTTAGGAGGTGGGGAGGAGGGAAAAGGGGGGGGAAATTATAGTGTGTATTTGCAACTTTGAGTAGCTGGTGGCATTAGGTAAAGTAGCCATCACTTGTGATTGAGTCACACTCCTAAGGTTACTAATGTTGCATCAAAACTTATCATTTTTTATCTTCTGATACCCATACTAACTCTCTTTGTTGCACTATTTTCCTGAAAGAACCAACTTCTTCTTAAAACAGGCAAGAAGACATGAATCCAAAGAGAAGTCCTCCAAGAAGCACAAATCTGAAGACCACAATGACAAAGAACATTCTTCTGACAAGGGAAGAGAGAGCCTAAATTCATCTGAAAATGGTGAGGATAGACATAAACGCAAAGAGAGAAAATCATCAAGAGGGAGGAGTCATTCAAGATCCAGGTCTCGTGAAAGGTAAGTTGTTTTACATGATTATTCTTTAAGTGCATTTGCAAAGCCAGTGTTTGTAATTTGTGTAGACTTCTGAAGTACAGCTGAGTTATCACTAACTTAGTTTAAAGCATCGGTTTATATCTCATGTTTCAGTTTTCATTGGGTATTGCATTTGCTGCTAGTTTTCTTCAGATTGGTTCTGAGTAAAAGTACTTAATAACTCTGAGGCTTTATCTAGGTCTTCTGACTCATGTTTCTAATTAGGATACAGAGCATAGAAAATCTATAAACAGAGTGTATTAAAAGTTCCCTGTTGTCGGTGACAGGAAGGAAAATACGCTGTAGCAATGTGATGGCTTTTTACTTCCTAAATCTAAAACTTATCCAGAGATGGTGCTGTCTAAGCATCCTTGCCCAGGATACAGCACACCCTCAGGGTAGGAGAATTGCCTGGGACAAACAGGTTGCTGCCAGCAGAACTTTTCAGCCAGCTCTGCTCATAGCTGAAGGAGCAAACATTGCAGCAAGGAACAAACTGCAGATAATGTGCTGAACATCTCCCTTGGGTATTAGAGTACCGTGGGGAGCAGGAGAGTTTTGTTGCTTTGCATCAGATTAGTTTGGCTGTGTATTTTGTTTTGAAGTGTACTCTTTAATTAGCAACTAAAAATAGCTATATTGATGAGTATGATTGTTTACATAAACTCTTTATAGTTCACTTGTCTGTTGTGGCTGGTGATAATGTTTGGCTCCTTTCCCATTTTATGTCCTAGTCTTACAATTTAAACTGTTCCAGGCATGAATCTTCTGTGTGTAGTTTGCAGTCTCCCCACCCTGCCTGATGCATTTTTGCCTTGTGGTGACGAACCTGTATGTAAGTCCTTGAGTAGAAGCTAAATTAAATATGAGAATATATGTAAGAATTTGGGATGTGTGTTTCAGACGTCATCGTAGTAGAAGTCGTGATAGGAAAAAATCCCGATCTCGCAGCAGAGAGAGAAAACGTCGTATAAGATCTCGTTCTAGATCAAGATCTAGACACAGACATAGAAGTAGAAGTAAAAGCAGAACTAGGAGTAGAAGCAGGTAAGTGTTACCTTCTGTACACACTTAATAGCGGTGCTTTGGTTGAATGATCTTTGGTGGGCTGGTGGGTTTGCCAGCTAATGCCTTAACTGAATGTGTTTTGCTTTTTCTCACTTGTATTGGTAAGGGTGAGTTAAGGACTGGATATTTTGTTTGTGTACACCAACAGAAAAGTTTGTCCCAGACAGCTTAAGTGCCTCAAATTCTCATCTTTTCATTGCATGATTTCATTGTAGCAATTAGAAATGCCTAACTAGTTATTTTGTGGGTATCTTATAAAACCACCAATTTATAACTTTTGACTGATAAAACAGAAGGAAAATAAATAACTTAATAATTTGGGTAGTAATGATTACTGCAGTTCGAGCTCTTTTTAGTTTCTTATACCACAACTGAATTTACTATTTTAAATAGGATATTTAAATGATATTTAAGTCAGGAAAAACTGAAGAATAAGATACAATTAACCCTTTCATGTGTTTGATATGGTGGTGTGGCTGACAAAGCACTACTTTAAAAATATTATTGTTTTTATCTGTTTGTGTATGTATCATAAAAGGGAAGTTTAACCAGAAATAACTGGCTGTCAAAGATAAGAAGCTAATCCTGATCAGCTCTACAGATTTTATTTAAAAATTTGTCTTGTCTGTGAACTATCCCAGTTAGTGCAAAGGTAAACTTTGAGTCAGATGGACTATTTCTTCTCTGAACGTATTACTCTGTGCTAGTGATTACCAACTCCTTTTTGTCAAGTTCAACCTGAGAATATTTGTCATGTTAATTTTTCTCCCTATCTTCCACTTCTTCCTTAAATTCTAGAAGCACAGCTTGAAACCGTAGACATGTATTGGCTTATTCTGGATTTGTTTGACATAGTTGATATCTGTGCCTTATCTGAAATATGCTAGAGTTGAGGTTTTTGTCACTATATGGAAGTTAATGTTTCCAGTACTGATGTATTTAGTATTTTGGTGTAGAGTTTTGAGTCTAATTGTATGTATCACCTTTGCACTCTTAATGCCCTGTAGAATTTTCAGAATGACTAAGCTGAAATATGACCTAATGACTACTACAGTTGTGGGTTTTTTGCTCCTATTTGTTTAAAATAAAACAAATAGTTTGAATGCAAATTAGCATCCTGTCAGAGCTTCGAAGAAAGTGTTGCCAGTGTTCCAGTTCATTTAGTGATATTTTCACTAGAGTATTTTAAATTGCATATTTAAAGGGTTATTGTTAAAGTTGATTATGACTGCTCAATGTTACGGTGGACCATGGGAGATGTGAGAATCTAGCACACTTGTGTAACATCACTTAGGAACTGTTAAGAGGACTTGTCTTTCCGAAAAACTAGTTAATTATGTGGTTCGTGTCATATTTTATTTTGGCATGCACTTTCTGCTAAACTTTCAGCTGGAGTGAGTAGAGCTGGGTCTTCAAGTGGTGTACATGTTACTTGCATTTAATGGTAGTTGAACCTCATTCAGCGTGATGTGTAAGGCTTCAGTTCCCCATTATTTCCAGTTATTATAGGTGATGGTGCACTTACTATTTTTCAAAGTCACTTGAACGTTTTGTCTTTAATGGCTCTCTGAAAACTT
>BJBW01009477.1:0-12999 GCA_004320125.1 Scolopax mira | reverse complement strand
CGCAAACCTGGAGAAGGAAAATGAGTGAGGCATAAATCCTCAGTAGCTAGAACACTGAGCTCTGGGTTCAGGTGAAGTCTTTGGAAACAGAATTATGGGGCAGGCCTTGAGGAAAACTCTTCACAAGCCAGATAAACATGATGCCCTGTTAAAACTTGACTGTGAACTTAATTCTTTTATTTATGAAATGCATTATTTATTGTGTTACAGTTAACAGGCTATGACAGAAGCATTTGTAAATAGTAGATCTTGACCTTCTCTTTATGGCTCTTTGAGGCATAACCTCAAGCTCACATTTTCAGGTGATCTGTCCTCACTAGCATTCCAATGAATCTGTTTGTTCTGTGAGTATATAGACCCTCCTGGCAGTTTTTTTTTGTGGTGTTGCTCTGATTAAATGGTAGATGGAAAACATGACAACATCTGCTTGTTTCAAGTTTAAATACAAAAGCTCAGATATTTATTTCCTTGATGTTTACCAGTGCAATAAAGCATCAGACCAAAGACAAGATCAAACCATAATAGTCAGCATGGAAAAATGAAGGTATCTTTGAAACATGCATTACATCTTATCTCAGGAATGCAGATCTGTCACTTTCCAGTGCCTGAATCTGCATCTTGTCATCTTCTATAAAAAGATAAGTCTTGCCTCCTTTGTATTCTACCAGATTTGACATGTAACAAGGATCTCCTTTTCTAAGTATACAGAGGGGGGAGAGAGAGTATCCCTGTGTACTATTCCAGGTTTTAAATTGGGCCTTTTCAAAGTGCTCGTTTTTTCACATAATTAAAATGCTGTGACATCTGTTACAGTTTTAAAGTATTCTTGCAGCTTGACCCATTGTACAGTTTTCCTGCAGTTGACTTAATTGAAAATTACACAGTGGTTTTTCTTTTCAAATTTTAGAATGAAAATCTCAAGAGTAGATCTATTTTTTTCTAAGCACTAAGTGAAAAGGGTAAATGAATACCCAGAATTACACATTCTGTTGCATCTAGCAGTAGGAAATCTTCAGTTTTAGCTCTGTCTTGTTACAAAGTGTGTGGGCTGTGTATCAGGGATTTGGGCAGGGGCAGTTTGCCACTCTGCTCCCCCACAGGAGGCAGGAATCTGAAGCAGGTTTGATAGGGTGTCTCTGAGTCTATCACAGGCCTTTGTTACCTAAACACAGCTGTTCTACTTGTCAACTGCACAAGACTAGACAACGATTAGTATGAAGCGTGTATTTTTCTACACCTCAGCTGCAAATCACTTGAGCGTATTTACAATCCTCCTCAACAATCTTCTGTTATTTTCACACACAAGACAAGTGTGACTGTTCCACTGCTCTGGTATAGTCTCTGTCAAAGCTGTTTTGAGAGCTCTCCAAATTAAGCATTAAGCCATTTTTCAGAGTTGTGATCAAATAACTTAGGAAATGTTAAGGTATATGTGTATACCTTCATTGTTTTACCAACTCTGTTAAATTTGGTTACAGAGAGCGAAAGAAAAGAATTGAAAAGCCCCGAAGATTCAGCAGGAGTCACAGCCGGAGTCCGAGTCCACCACCTTTTCGGGGACGAAATACAGCTATGGATGCACAGGAAGCATTAGCCAGAAGGTCAGAAATTGTTATGATTTTAATGGTATGTGACATAAATAAGCTACTGCTGTTGATTTTTCTTGTCTAAATATTTTTATTCCTGTGGACTTTTTTCTAGACTGGAAAGAGCAAAGAAACTGCAAGAACAGAGAGAGAAAGAAATGGTTGAAAAACAGAAGCAACAGGAAATGGCTGCAGGTAGTCCATGTATATTATAATAATTCTTAAACAATAGTGGAAGATGGTGTAGGCTTATGTGCTGAGTATTACAGTCCTGTCCAAGAGATGTGCAGGCTGTCTGTCTTTGTACGATGGTTAACTTGATCCATATATAAGAACCACAACTAGAACTAGGAAAAGTTTGAGAAACCAAAACAAAAGTAACAAGCATAAAACCCCAATAAAAACAGTGGGGATTTCTTATTGCTTACCAAGTATACAAAAAAATGTTTTATGTTAGGCTGGTGTATGATAGTCTTTGGATCATTCCTTTATGCATCATTAAACAGGAGTTTGAAAGCTGTTACCAGCTATGGACTATTTATAAGCATGACGTACATCAGGTTCACTTTTAGTTCTGGTTTACTAAATGTATTGGAGACTTAATGTGTTGTTTCTTAATTTGCAAAGAACATGTATTTTATCATGGATTTGTTATTTGAACATGTTCAATTTATTTGTTGATGAAGGCAAATGTTGCAGGAGTGGGTTGGCTGTTGTTTTGGGGGTCAGGCTTTGTTTCATTTCCCAAAAAATCTGAACTTACTGTCTGATAGCAAGTTATCTTTCTTCTTCAGCAGCCGCAGCCACTGGAGGTTCCGTTATTAATGTGGCTGCTCTTCTGGCTTCGGGAACACAAGTGACTCCTCAAATAGCAATGGCAGCTCAAATGGCAGCACTACAGGCAAAAGCTCTAGCAGAGACTGGCATAGCTGTTCCCAGCTATTACAACCCAGCAGCAGTGAATCCAATGAAATTTGCTGAGCAAGAGAAAAAGCGGAAGATGCTTTGGCAAGGCAAAAAGGAAGGGGTAATGTTGTCCTTTCTTACTTTCATAAAACTTGGTTGGAAACTTTGCACTCAGTTTAAGGATGCTTATTACCATAATTTCCAGCAAAATTACTCAGCCCAAAGTAAAACTTAAGTGAAAGGACTAAGATAACTAGACCTCCAATGATACATGGTTGTGACACAAACCTTAGGAAAAACCCCTAATGTCATAAATCTTGAGGTATAATTTAATGTTGCTTTTGTGAGTTTGCTTACAACTAAATATCAAATGCAGATGGTATCTTTTTACTGAAAAGTGATGGCTAAGGTGTGGAAACTGTAGTGGACCACCCCTTTCTGTGATTGTAGAGATTTCTCGTGTATCCTGTCCAATTCTAGACTTCAAAAAAGAATCTGCAAACGTTGCTAGCAACTTTTCAGGAGTGGAGTAATGTCTTACAAACACTAATAAAAGTTATAAGCATCCACACTTCTATGCTGTGTCAAATAAATGCTCTTGCAATTAATTAAGTATAACCAGCAAACAAAAAAGAAACCTGAGTGCTGTTGAAGCAGGTTTTCCTGAGTTGTGCTGTATGTTGCTTAATTGTAATAAGCGAATTCATTTTTCCAGAATCTACTTTAAGCAAGGTTTCTGACACTGTTTCCAGACTTTATGGAAATGCGTACAGTCTATCCAAGTAAAGAATATACCTCCGTTTTGAAACCAATGGTTAAGTAGCCTTCTTTCACAAAGAGTTTCCTTGAGGATGCTGTAGGAATGTCAGAGGTGACTTGAAAACTGTGTGAGCTGGCACAGGCAGGACACAAGAACAACCACAAAACCACAGATGAAATGCAAAGGATAAATTTATTTTTGTTACTTCACCAATCAAAGGATCTCCAAAGCAGCACCTGGGCAGAGGCACACAAGTAGGAATGCAGGCACTGCGGAGCTCGGGCCACGATCATTGCTCATAAATACTTAAAGGGAGGGTGTCCTTTAAGGGGGAGGATGGGGCTGGTCTTTTTTCAGTGGTGCCCAGGGACAGGACAAGGGGAAATGAGCACAAACTTGAATACAGGAAGTTCCATCTAAACATAAGGAGGAACCTCTTTACTCTGAGGGTGTCAGAGCCCTGGAACAGGCTGCCCAGAGAGATGGTGGAGTCTCCTCCTCTTGAGACATTTAAAACCCACCTGGAAATATTCCTGTGCAACCTGCTCTGGGTGGACCTGTGCTGGTTGGGGGTTGGACTAAATGATCTCCAGAGGTTCCTTCCAACCCTGTATCATTCTGTGATTATTTTCCCATAGAACCCTTTTACTTTTAGCTTTGCTAGTCCTACACAATGGGCTTATTTTTAATACTGCTTTTTTGCTTGCTACTGTATTATTAATGGAAACTTAACCTGAAAAGATGATAAATACAGTTTGTGTTTGTTTGGTTTTTTTTTTTTTAACTTGTACAGGACAAATCACAGTCTGCAGAAATATGGGAAAAACTAAATTTTGGAAACAAGGACCAAAATGTCAAATTCAGAAAACTGATGGGCATTAAGGTAAAGAGTTCTGAATGTGTAATTAAGTTTATGCTAATTGTAGGATTTTAAAGTGTACCTTAGCCAGTAAAGAAGTTAAGTTAACCTAATACTACCTGATGTAGTTAAGAACTGTAAGTATTTCTCATTAAAATTCACAAGCAGTATCTAAATCTGAATTGAATTAAAATTCTTGTGTTTCAGTATGTTTGTGTAACAAGGGAGCTGTTACTGTCTATAACAGCAGCGGTAACAGCAACCAAGGTTTATAATGTGATGAACAGTATTTCTTTGCATAGATAAGTTAATTGTAGACATTTATTTGAATTGGTTAGAAAAAGGAACTGGATGAAGGCCTGTAGAGGTTTCTTGATAAATGAAAGGAAAGCTACCCTAGAGTGTTCCAGCAGTAAACCCAGAATGCTTAAATTCTTACTAGCTTTTGAAAACAACAAAGCAAAATTGTTACTTTTAGGACACTTGTCTTACATGGAAGTGCTCTTCCTGCACAGCTAATGTTTGATTTCTTCTGTTGCAGAGCGAGGATGAGGCCGGCTGTAGTTCTGTTGATGAAGAGAGTTACAAAACGCTGAAACAACAGGAAGAGGTCTTCAGAAATTTAGATGCACAGTATGAGATGGCAAGATCACAGACTCACACGCAAAGAGGAATGGGTTTGGGGTTTACATCTTCAATGCGAGGAATGGATGCAGTTTGAAGAAAAAAAAAAAAGGCAGTTTAAAAAGTTTGGGACTATGGGAAGGTTCTTGTTCAAATGTTGGGTCCTTGTTCACCAAAAAGCTAGCATTCTAGCTTGCATGGGTGTTGCATTGACTTTAATTTATTGAAAAATACAATTTTTTTTGTAAATATCAGATCAGTGATACTGGTGTTAGTGTTGTAATCAGGTTATACCCACTTCCATTAAACTTGACAGAACTATAGAAGGACAGTATTTTTTAGTTAAAAGTTCTACTTTTCAAACCAAGCAGCAGATGGGATAAACTCATACATGGATATTTCGCGTCCACTGTCTTGTGTACTTTTGTACTTTAACCTTGTACAGTTATTTTCAATTCTTGAAACATGAAAGAAACATTGTGTAGATGTTATTTAGCGGTCTGGGCCAATAGGCACATAATCCAGTGCAAAAAAACCAACCAACCTGGTTAATAATAAAGACTCTTTTTCTCTAAGGTCTTATTTTATGTTAATTAAGTTGTCTTGGGCCAAACTCTAAAGAAATGTAGTTAAGAGATGTCAGGGAAATGTGAGAAGTCAGAAATAGATGCTGCAGTTTTCTCCTTTGCAGGGTGGGATGTAGTTTGGATGGGCCCCCTTCTCAGAAAAGGGGGGATGGGGGGGAACGGGGACAAAATCACACAATAAAAAAAAAAAGCGCCACGCAGTAAACAGTTGCTGGGGGCCCGAGCCCCCCAGGAAGCCGCCGCCCTCCCGTGATGGGCCCGCTTGTCGTCCCCAGAGCAGCGGTTACCGCCCGCGCAGCGCTGACTCCATCTCCCAGCGTGCCCCATAGCCCCGCGCCGGGCGCTGCCCCTGCCCGCTGCGCCCGTGGCACGCTGGGAGTTGTGGTCCCGTGTCTCCGCCATGGGGCGAGGACCCGCCCGCCCCGCGCTTCCCGCTGCGAGCGGCGGCTCCGTCCGCCCTTTGCCCCCTCGGCGGCTCCCCCCCTCGCAAGCCCCTCCCTTCCTGCTGCAGCTTAAGATGGCGGCTGAGGTGGATTTCGGGGACCGCCAGCTCTTCGAGCAGCTGGAGGAGGAGGACAGGCCGCCGCCGCTGCCTCCCCTCAGCTGCGACGAGGAGGAGGAGGGACCCGAGAAAGCCCTGCAGGAGCTGTACGCGCGGCTGCAGGACCGTGAGGAGACGGTGCGGCGGCTCCGGGCGGAGAATATCCTGACGGGAGAGGCCGGGCCTGCTCCGGGGAGGGCGCGGCGGGGCGGGGGGAAGGAGGGCGCCGTTGCGGCCGCCGGTTCCCTTCCGGGCCAGCCATGGCGCCTGCCCTTCTGGGGCCGGCGGCCGCCTCCTCCTTGAGGGGCTTCGGCTTTTCCCGCCTCCCGCTGGCAGCGGGGGCACTGGCCCGTCCTGAAGGACGATGAGAACCGAGGTTGGCGGCGAGGGGGCAGCCTCCCCCCGGCCTTGGGCCGCTGCGAGCCCGCTTCTCGCTGCCGTGGCGAGAAGGTTTTTCCTGCCTTCTCCTTCCGTCACGTAGGAGGAGGTTTTCTCTGAAAACTTTTGTCCTCGGAATGGCCAGGTCTCTGCCAGCTTCGCGTCAGTTGGCACAGGAGGTATTCGAGTTCTTGAGTGCTGGGGTGGCTGTTAAAACACGTCCCTTTTTTCCTGTGTTTCTAGGGAAAATAATTAGTTGCATGTTCACTTTGAAAATCCATTTTTAACATAGCTAGAAATAATTTTAAACTGTTAAATTGTGACTGGTTCCTTAAGGGGGGTTGGATTAAATACTATAGCAGAGTGGAATCTGAAATGGTTTCTCAAGTTTATTTTCTGTTTGCAAATACGTGTGTCTTACACACGCATACATACATACCCATATAGTTGGGGGTTTTTGTGAGGGTGTTTTAAAAATAAAATACTAAAAATCTGACAATTCAATAACAGTGCATTTAATGAGTTAAACTATTTGGATTGTCACTGCTGGTCCTCTTTTTCTTCTGTGTTTGGGGGGTGGGGGTGGTGTTTGGACGGTTATTTTGCATTTTATTATGTTCAGCAACATGTGGATTTGTAAATAATCCTCTGTGCAGTGAAAAGGAAGGTCTGATACCCCATTTGTTATTCTGTGGAATTCTTGTTAGGTGTTTCCTTGTTGATTTTGATCCTTTAATTAATCAAGGTGTGGGTCTGTGTCTCCTGAAGAAAGTAATGTTCCTTAACAGTAAATTAACATCAGGAACTTAAAAGGAAGCTGAATATTCTGACTCGTCCTAGGTATGTTAAAGCCACACTTTGTATGACTTGAAGATGTTTTAAATAGGGGTAATAGCTGCCTGAACTGAAAATGTTTTTTGCCACATCTTTTAGAAACCTTTTTTCTATGTCATCCCTGCTTAGGTACTGGGTTTCCAAAATGCCATTATTGTTCTTGAAAAGTCTTTTAGACTTGAGTGTCAAGAACTTAGTTTGTATTGCTGAAGCTTTATTTTTGTGTATGTGTTTGTGAAACTTACATGGCCTTACATGGACAGTTTTTTGTAAAGTACAGCAGTGAGAACAAGTATGATAAAATGGTGAATAAGTATGAGATCTTATAATTAAGATTTTGTAACTGTTTACTGTAGTCAGAAGATACATTCTGTTGTGTGGTCTTCTGTTTTGTTTTCTTTCCACCTCACAGCAGGCAACCTGCTTTGCTTGAGAAAGAATGAGAGATTTTCGTTTAAGTGAATAGGAACTTGTTAAAAGAACAGATCTTGTATAGGCCAATTCTCCCCCTCTCTGTGGACTACAGACTCTCTGCTGTGATAAAACAGATGGGGGGTATTTACAGTAAAGCAAATACAGTAACCATTGACTGTGTCTCTGTTCTGTTCTTCTAGTGGAATTTCAGTGGACAACTCCAAATTTGATGGTCCTCTGTTACAGATTTTATTTATGAACAATGTAATTTCTAAGTAAGTACTTTCAAATATAGTAAATTAAATTTTCCCTGCTTCTGATTTGATTTTTTGCCACACTAATACAGGAGTGCTCTCTAATAAATAGATTGCTTTCATGTTGGTCGGGGTTGGGAGGAGGACAGGAGAGAAGTTGACTGACCCTTTTCTAACTTCTTAAGAAGTAGTAAATGATAAATTCTTAAAGAAAAAGACATCTGGCTTATGTTTCAATCTTGCTCATTTCTTCATCTCTCTATATTTTTTCACTCCCTTACAGGCAGTATCATCAAGAAATTGAAGATTTTGTTTTTAATTTAGTTCATAAATATGAGGAGCAAAAGAGAAGTGAACAAGAAAAAACACATTTCAATGTTAAGCCACAGGTACTTTAAACCCCAAATTTTTATTGGTTATTCCTCCTCTTGCATCTTTATAGTGGGAATATTGAAATATTACACTGCTAAATTGCTGAATTCTGGGTGGCTTTTCCTGCTTAATTGCAAATCAAGTAGCTATCATACAAATGTTGTATGAATACTTGCTCCAAAAACAGAGGACCAGGACAAAGAAAACATCTTTTCTGCTCGTATGAATGATTCTTAAAATTGTTCTCATTGAAATTTGTGTAAAAGCAAAGTATTAAGCTGGTGTTAATAATCAGGAAAAGACCAAAAGGTCAAACTTAACATGTACTCTTCTGGTAGTATTTTGCCCAACTTTGAGTAGATATATGAGCATAGATGAACAAAAGAATCTGGAAGTTTCCACTTTGTTCTCTTCTTTTTATTTTACTTAATGTTTTTTAGCATCACTGAAAAAAAGGATGAAACAGCATGTTTCTTCTGTCCTTCTCTTGGGTTTTATGATAAAAGATGTTCTCAAGCAGCATATTTCTAATCAAAGAAAACATTGGAAATGAGCAGCGTCGTACTTTGGGCTGTGGAAAGCATTGTGACTAATGTAGACATCTCCATCCTACTGTCTAAGTCATGTTTCATGAAAGAGTAGAAGCTCTATTCCGTGTTCTGTGCTGTTTACATACTTTAGTAATTTAGGAGCTCTTATTTTTACTTTTAAAGTAATTATTTGCATTTTTATTTTTCATGTCAGCCTTCCAGTGTTCTTTTGGAAGAAGACTGTAAAACAGCAAGCTCGAATTCTGTTAAAAAAATTAAAGAAGCTTTTAGTGTAAGTTTTTGACTATATACTCCTCAATGGTAGGTCTGACTCTTCATTCTACATATTCAGTATATGCTGCCATGAAAATAAGATCTTGTTAAATTTCATTTCTAAGTATAATCACAGTTAAGTTCAGCATGTTTCGACAAGATCAATGGGAAAAAATCATTATTTGTGCATGTGTGGGCGTGTATTATTTGTAAATTCTTACAGATTGGGGGAAAAAAACCTTGGAAGTATTTCAAGCAGTGTAAATTTATAGAAATGCTACCAGTCTGACCTAAATACTGACACATTTCTGACAATTTTCTGACTTTTTTTCTACAGGTTGTAGGAAGTGTTCTGTATTTTACCAATTTTTGTCTCGATAAACTGGGACAGCCTATATTAAATGAGAATCCACAGCTGACAGAAGGATGGGAAATACCTAAGTATCCTGTTTACTAAAACAAAGGAGTTTTCTCTGTTTGTCAAATCCAAAGAATGCCAGTCAGTAAATTGAACTCAAACTTTGTACAGTACATAGTACGGCTCTATCAAAACCATATCAGTCGTTACAGATGAAAAGTTTTAATGAGTAATTACCAGCCTTTTTCACTCAAAACATATAAATATTTTTATATGATTGGATCACTAATTTTTAGAAAACATAGGCTTCGGAAGAGAAAATTATCCCCATAAATGTATGTTGTGACTTTAGGAATTTCCTGGGCCAGTCTGCAGTCAGATTTGGCATGACAGCTCATTCCAGATAGGAATAAGCATTCTCCCTCTATAAAATCTGTTTGGGAGAAGAAAAGGGCTTGGCAAACTCAAATATCCTGTAAGATGTTTGTTTTTTTCCAAGTGTGGGAGTTGGAGGGAAAGTCTGTTTTAAAGTTTGATTATGGAATGCTCTTAACTTGCATCCATTTTAAAGTTGGTTCTTTACTGTTTATTAAAGCCAGCATTTGAAAGGTGGGAGTGAGGGAAACATTGGAAAAAGTGCTTTTTAATATTGTAGTTCTCCCTGACAAAAACTAATTGGACAAGAAATTTCTCAAGTTCTTTCCTCTCTCCAGTTTTCCAGTATTGCTTCTGCCTTAGAAAGTCAGGACAGGAACTAGTTTTACAGTTCGCTTCTGCCAACGTTCATACCTAGCTTGCAGTAAAGGTCGTTTCCTGGTGTTAAAAAATTACTTGGATCTGAAGGAAAATTGCAAATTGTTAAGCTGGCTGACTTGGGGTTTGTTCTGTCTGCCTTTGGCTGTATATGCTCTGTGCTCTAATTCTACATTTGGGAAGCTGTCTATCTCCCAGGCTCTAGATGAAGGAAGTGCGTGCCTAATGGGGGAATTTCTCCTAAAAAGCCAAGTTAAGTGTGGCTAAACTTTCACGTGTGCCAGCTTAGCTTTGGTTTTGTTCTTTAAGTGTACTTAGTGCATCTTCCTTTAGAGCTCCCATAGATGACATTTAGCCTAAAATACACTTTTCTGAGTGAAATGGTGTACCGAGTACCGTGCTTCCAAATGAGTGAAGTACTGCACTCAATTAACGTGTCAGTTCAACTAGTATCTGGCATCTGCTTTTCTTTTTAAAAGCAACTGTTAGATTCTGGAAGCTGCTGTGCTTCTGAACAATCCTGAACCTCTTAGTCTTTCCCATGCTGGCTCGCTTGCGGCCCTATTGTCTTCTCCTACGTTCTTAGACAAATGGGCAGAGCAGCTGACATCTTGCAATTCAAAACCAAACACAAGTAGTATGATATAACCTGTCTCCACCTACTTGAGAAGTGAGTTATGTTTTTGAAACTCTACCAAAATGCGTTATTAATGAGGTTGCTGTGAAATGTAACAGAATTATTAGCTTGAAACTTCTACCTATAAGCAAAAGGATTGTAGTTCTAGCAAGTGCTGATAAAAGAACAAAATTGGTTATTGGATAGAAATTGGGTAGGATGAAACAACGTAAGCCCACCTTAGCAAATAGTGTATAATAATATGTAGTTTTATAATTTAAACTACAGACTTCATATCAAGGATACATCTGTAACTTAATCCAGAAGAGCCAGTATTCTAGTCAAAGCACTTTTAGGTTTTCACTGGTATTTATACAAGATTGAAATTTTGCTTCATCCAGTAGCAGTTCCTTATTGAAATCTAAAGATACCAGCAAGTTTTCAGCCAGATTCTCTCACTAGATGGACAAGAAATACAAGTAAAACCAAAAAGGTTTGTATTATTCTTAAATATAAAGTTTTGAGCTGAAAAGTTCAAATGTACACGTTCAAATGTACGGTTATTCCATGGTACTGAGCCCTTGAAGAGACTTGAGCAATGAGTTTAAATTAAGTAAAGCCACGCGGAGCTTTACAGTCAGTGGGTGTCTCTTGCTTATTGACTTTTTCCAGGAAGGGCCTAAAATCAATGTGTCAAACCTTTCTAAAGTTTATGCTCAGTTCTTCTGTTGCTTTTTAGTGATTGCTTTGTCATCCTTGCGCTGGTATAGCTATCATCATTCTTACTGTTTTGTAGAACAATTCCTGTCTGACTTATTTTGTAGGCTTTTAAAACACACTGATCTTAAAGTTGATTGTATAGCTTTTATGGGGGTAAGAAGTAAAGTGAATCAACTTTCCTGCTGACACCTTGTGTGGTCTTCATAGCATCTGAAGTCACTGATTTCAGATGAAATGAAGATCAGACAAGTTTTTAGTGAGAATTTCAAAGAAAGAGGGTCATGCTGAGTTAAACTCCAATTTGACTAGAACTGCTACCCTCTTCATGCAAAGCAGATTGAAAGGTTTTGTTTGTGAATGTGGGTTGGTGCTAAAATATTTGGATCGCTGCAGAAGTTTTCTGTTGGAACACTGTGTAAAGGTGAAGCAGAAGAAGCACTTCGCTTTATCTTCATAGAGGCTTCAAGGGGGTGGTGTGGGTGTGTGGTGGGGCTTTGCCTTGAACACTCAGCCTTGTCTCATGCTTTTGTCTCCACTTCTGGTTTCCATCATAATTGGGTAAAAACTTGTTGAGAAAATAAATCTTTCTCTAAATTTTTTTAAGAGATTGGGGTTTCCCACACACACTATAATGTTGAAAATGTTTGTCGCCACGGTATGAATTTACAAGGAAAATTAAATTTGAAGCCGGGTGCGATTCCATTCCATTTCAGTGCACAGTTTCACAATATACATTATGTGTTCAAGCCAAGACTTTGCAAAGAAGTAGTGATCCCCTCCTTCTTGTTTCTACTGATAACTGATTCTCAGGATTGTTAGAAGGGTCAGACCTCTGATGATACAAGTACAAAAAAAGAAATGGAGGTATTAATGTACTAGAGGCATATTAAATTGAGGGACTCCTTATCTTTCCTCTTGAGTTAAAAATATTGTTTTAACATCTTCCCTTTCCTTCCTCTGGACGTAGGGCAAGCTTTACTTATGTAGGTTTTGTTTCCATTTATTGGCACTAAGTATTCCAATTCCTCTTAAAGGAATAGATCTTTATTGTATGGGTTATAAAAGCTCGATTTCTGTCTGGCACTACTACTCTTCTATGCTAATTTTTGTTCTCCTCTTTTTCTTTCCTTCCTTTCCACATGCCATCTTGTATTCTCCACCCCCCCCTCAATGATGTGCCTGTGTTTTGCTCCTGTCTTGTGTTCTCGTTAGGATGAAATAAATAATACTCTCTTACTCTGGTTTGAAGGTTTACATTAAGTAGTCAATTGAAGAGAAGCAGAAGACAGCATATGAAATCAGCAAGCAATGCTTTTTCTTTTCTATGTATAATACTAAAAATGTAGTGAGATTTAAAATAATTAAGTGCATTTAACATTGCAAAATTATTTTCAGGCTTAATTTCTTGTGCGTTTTTTAAGCAGGCCAAAACCTCATTGTTTCAATTGTGGTTCTGAAGACCATCAAATGAAAGACTGTCCAAAGGTAAAGTCTACATCAGTTTTCAAAAGACTGCTCTCCAGTAAATGTTTCAGTGTAACTGCACCATTTGAAAAAAAAAAAATTAGATGCATTGGGGTCAGGGTGGTTATTCATCTCTGTTGATTACATTATGCTGTTCATACTCACAAATT
>BJBW01009475.1:0-21259 GCA_004320125.1 Scolopax mira | reverse complement strand
ATTACAGAACACAAAAATGGTTCGGTTTTACCTCAAACCAGGACAATAGGTTTCTTTGAGGTAAGCTGCTGTAGATACATTTAACCTTTTTTTTTTTTAAGAGATGAAATCCGGTGTGTAATGTTCTAGTTAAGTGCAGTGATATAATGAAATCTGTAAGAGAAAATTTATCTGAATATCTTGAAACAACAGGCAGACAAAAATCAGTCCTGCATTTTTTAAAAATCATAAAAGTCTCAAAGTTCTACTAGACAGTCATAAAATAAATTAATTAAATAAAAAAATAATTAAACTAAACTAAAATAACATACAGGTGGCATGGGATGATATTTGATGACATAGTAAATTGCAGCAAATACAGAATCTGTTCTTTGGTTTGGATCCTCACAGAAAGAAGGGCAACAGAGAAGAAACCAAGACTTTAATAAAATAAATTCAAATTTTCATTAGACTTTTTTCTTTGTCTACCTATTTTACCCTTTTTCCTAACATTGTTATCAAGAATGGTGACAATGTGTGGTTTTGCCTGTGATAGAGTTTATTTTCTTCACAGTAGCTAATATGGAACTATGTCTTGTATTTGTGCTGAAAACAGTGTTGATAACACAGGGATTTTTTTTTGTTATTGCCGAACAGCTCTTACACACAGTCAAGGGATTTTCTATTTTGCACAGCACCTTGCCAGTGAGCAGGCTGGGGGTACAGAAGAAGTTGGGAGGGGACACAACTGGTACATCTGACCCCAACTGACCAAGTGAGATTCTATACCATATGACATCATGCTCAGCAATAAACTAGGGTGAAGATTGGTGAGAGACCCCTGCTTGGGGACTGGTTGGACTTCATTTAGTTGATGGTCAGCAGTTGTTTCCATGTCATCACTTCCTTTTATTTCTCTTGCTTTGTTATTTTTCTATTCATTAAAATTTACCAGTAATAGTAGCAGCAGTAGTAGTGGTAGTGTTAGAAATTTATTCTCTTTCTATTCTTAATCTTTTTTTTTAATTTCAACCCACTAGCTCTCCCATTTTTATGTTTCTGATTCTGTTCCCAATCCCACTGTGGGGGAGTGAGCGAATGGGTGTTTGGTGCTTGGTTGCCAGCTGGGGTTAAACCACAACACAACGCTAGGAAGGGCTGTTTTTAAAACAAGCATCCATAACCAGAGAAAGCTTTTCGATAAAGTGGTGATGAAGTGGCAGAAGAGATCAGGAGATCTTTTTGTTTTTCAATTCTGAAAGTATTTCCTTCTCTTTTTTTGTTGCTGTTTTAGAAAATATGTAAGATCCCAAATATAACCTTGAAAAGAAAGAAATGTGGGAATTAAAAGTCTGCCTTGGTTCACAGAAAACTGCAATATCTGATAGGGTTGAGCCATGCAAACAGCTAAATATTTTACATACTATAGTATGATACAAATACGGAATGGAAAATGAATCCACTGCAGTCCAATAAAAGGGCTCAGCTCTCCAAAGTAAGAGGAGAACAAAAACTTCCAAACCTCAAAAAAAAAAAGAAAAGTTGGATAGAAATTACTTCTTGTAGATGCATCCAGCATGCACACCACAACAGAAATGATTTAAATTAAAATAAATAAAGCAAGCAAACACCTATTAATTGCATCAAATAGTAGCCGTGGGTTCCAAATGAATATATATAGGATTAATCACACTGTTTCCTGTGCAATTGGTACGGATTGCAGTCAGGATTCAGTCAGAGCTAAGGAAGTGAATCACTGAAAATGCTGCATAGAGCAGAATATATCGTCCTATGGGCCAATTGCTAGAAGACAGTCTAATTGCACACTAGAGAGGCTCAAATATTTGTTCAAGTTATAGACAGCATTGTAGCCTTGAGTGTCATAGTCTGCCCAGTGAATTCATAAACACACTTTCATTCTCTATAGTTGGATGGAAGGCTATTCCTATGTTGTGATACCATGAGATCAGAGAATGGGAAGAATGTTCTTAGAGAACAAAGACTTTTTTATTACAGTAGAAAACCTGTCTTCAGATTGCAAATATAAACTCTGAAGATTTTATCTAGTAGTTTATGAGAAGTGTTAAGTATCAGAGACCTATCATTTAATTAAAAATGTACATTGCTTAGGATCTGATAATGAGCAGCAGAATCTTTTAGTCAATGACTCAAATCCATCTGAAGCTGGAAAAAGTCCATGATATTATTACTCAGTGTGTTTTAGCAATTTTCTGGCGTTTTTAATATACTAATCACCATTATTGACACTAATGGATTGTTTTATTTATGACATAAATAAATGAGCATGGAAAGGGATAGGAAGTTTATTCTTACTGTGGCAAGTGGGACCTTTCTCACATATATTTAGTGTGCAGCAGAGCCCTGGCTAATCAGAGATTCCAAGAGAATCCAAGTGTATATATGCTTCAGAACATCTTCCTGCAGTGGCAATAACCAAGCTAGTTAGGTTAACAGTAGCTTAATTATGTGTGCATAAACTATAGTTACTGAAGTGACTTCTTGTAGACATACCTCATTTCTTTATATATGCAGAATTCTTTCTCAATTCAACATACAACACAGCAAGAAAAAAGTTGTTTGTTTGTTTTTTTTATTTTGGTCAAAATCTAGGTACATAAATTTGTGCAAATTTATATACCTGTTAAATTCCTATCAGCATTTTCATTCTTCCCTTATAACTGTTGCAAGATTTATTACCCTGTTTGACATTGGCAAAACATGAACATTTTTCCAGTCTTCTAGAACTTCCATGGGAGTTGAAGATCTATTGAAATTAACAAATAGGTGATCTCTAAGTTAAGTACAAATTAACAAAATTTGTTTGTGGACAAACATGCTGAAAAAATATTTTGTGTTTTTGTGTCATATTCCAATTTCTGTGGTGTTTGAGTCACCAGTGATTCTTTTGGCTATCGTTGTTTAGACATGCTTCAAATGTTTTACAACATATAATATAAATCGATTGTTTATGAAGTGTGTAAAATTTAAAGCAGTAATTTTATAACTTTAATATAATCTTATAATTTTAAAATTGAATAACTAGGACAAATGTCAGAATTTTCGGTGCAGGAGTCTAAGAAGTTCAAGGTATCTCATATTTTTAAATTTTTTCCTAAATAAAGACATATAAATTGGAACGACATTACCTTTTACTAAATTACTTGCCCCTGTCCTACATACTCGCACCAGTTTACATTCGTGAATATTTTAAAGACCATTTCCTTTACTCTTAGGCCTATTCAAATGAAGACAGTTCTGGAGAAAGCAAATCCCATTAAATCCTCCTGGAACGTACTCAGTCTGTATGATCCAGGTAAAATATATTTAGTTCTTCTATTCTACTGAGATTTTTAAAATTTACTGTGGGAGAGGAGGGAATGGAAGCCTTGCAGCTCAACAACATATTTAAGACTCTGTATGTCAATCTGAAAGCCTTAGAGATAAGTAATTTCCAACCATGAAAAGAGGTCAAAATTGCAAGTAGAGCTAGAAGAATTGTGTTCTGGACAATAATGATTATCTCGAACTATTATACAGTGTGGGCAACCCAAGAGTCTGCACTGTAGGATTACTGATTCCTTCATAGGGATTAATTTTATAAACATAATAACATCACTCTTCACTGGCAATCACCTACAATATGTTGCCTGCTACAAAATATAAGTTAAGCATGCTTTTCACCTGCTTGATTTTTCACCAAAAGGAGGGTGACCTTTAATTTAACAACCTTGGCAAAGAAAAAGACAATAGACAAAGCAAATGGAAGTTTAATTTTTTTGATCAGTAGGTGCTATTTGACACATCTGAATGGATTCAAAGTTCAGGTCTTTAAAAAGTTAAGTATCAATCTCTGAAATTTATCATCCTTCTTCCTACGATGTAAAACCATAGATGGCTTGTGAAAATACTCAGTTACCAAAATATTTCTTAATAAATTTTGAAAGGTATAATTCACAGAAATTGAAATTTGTAGGTTTTTAATATTCTGATTTCTATTCCTTTACTCAAATTTCTGGAAAATAAATAAGGAACAATGCATTAACTAAAGGAGTATAGGACAACAGCAGGACATTAACAGATAATGTCTTTCAATTTCAATGTAATTTTACAACTGGAACTAACCATAAAAATCAGTAGAAAGATACTATCAAAACTAAAAACTTAATTGATCTCTGGTGTGTTTTAGTGACTTTATAGTGATGCAGGTTAGAAAGCTCATTTGAATTAATTTTCAGATCTTGAAAAAACACATCTCACTAGAAAAATAAAATTAAATTACTGAAAGGCTGGCCACATATTCTAAATTTAGTTTGTCTAACAAATAAAAATTCATATCCATTAAGTAATATAGGTCTGAAGGAATTAAAAAATGTTTAATTCTTTCTGGACAAGATTATGCAATAATTATACACAAGTGTTACATTCACCTTTTTTACATTTTTGTGAGTTTTTATTAGACAAAGGTATTACATTGACACATGTGTTGGGACTATCCTTGATGACTATGGGGAGGTTGGACTAGATGATCTTTGGAGGTCCTTTCCATCCTGGACCATTCTATGAATCTATGATTCTATGAGAAGGAACTTCTTTGCTTTGAGGGTAGCAGAGCACTGGAACAGGCTGCCCAGCGTTGTGGTAGAGTCTCCGTCTCTGGAGACCTTCAATACCTAGCTGGACATATCCCTGTGCAACTGCTCTAGGCAGACCTGCTTTGGCTGGGGAGTTGGACTAGATCATCTCCAGAGGTCCCTTCCAAACCCATATCATTCTGTGATTCTGTGGTTCTGTGAAGAATATCTTACACAGGGCCCTCATGCACAAACATATCCTACACTATGAGGATACTCTTATTAACCCCTCCTGCAAGCTTCTTTGTTTTCTATTGCTGACCCATCAACACAGTTCTGTATTTCCACTGCTAAGAAGCTTACAAATCAGCAAATTCAAGAGTCTAATGTCTGCTTACACATCTAATCTTGCAAAGGAGTAAGGATACAAAATAGACAAATCACAGGAAAGCAAGATTCAGCTCAAAATAGACACAATAGATCTTTTGATAGTCTTCATCTTTTTTTTTTTTTTTCCCAAAAGTACTTAAGTAAACTATGGACTGTTAGCATTAATTTCTAACTTCATACGTGTCTAAGATGTTTACTTGGAACTAGCTTGTCTTCATAGCATGGGCTAACATTTTAGATGATTTGACTATAGTTTAAAGCAATCAAAATGCCCCACTGTTTTACCAAAACTGTAAGGCAATCTGAAAGCCTGTTTAGTCATAATTCTAAATAGCTAGGCAGTTTTCTATTTGACTTTTTTCCCCCTCTAACATGCCAACTAGAGTTATACTTGATGACTGATGTTTCTCATAATCCTGTTCATTATGGGATTACCAGGACATTTACTGGTAATTACTCATATAACATAGGAAACAAAACTATTTCTTTTAAAGTATAAATTTCATAACAACAAAATCCCTCAAAGATTACTGCAACCAAACCAGAACCATTATTTTTTAAGTCTGGCCAGTATGTAGCAATAAAAATAATTCAAGAGTTATTTCTTAAAGACTCAATGGGAACATTCAGCACTGATCTGCAAGCTGCAACAATGCATTGTCCAGATAAAAGATGGGAAGTGTGAGGCTTATCATAGGGATGAATCGCTGATATGTTACAACACTCAGAAGTATTATGTTCTTTCCACTTGCATTTAGTGCTAGTTAAAAAGGTCAGAACCACTGATGACAGTGTCCATAAAATATGAATTATAGTCCAAAGTTTTCCAGTTCATCTTTTCCAGTATCTGTGGGATGGTTGTTCTTCACTGCTGGTAGCTAAAGCTGCAGGTACCTTTATCTTTGTCATAAAATGTCAGGAGATACATGATCAGTCTGACCAGAGTCATGGCTTGATGGCACAATGCCAATATGAAACAGGCATAAATGCCTCTCTGCTAGCTGGTTTATGTCCTAAAACCTGCTCAGGGCTACCTAGAGAACATCAACAAATTTGGTTTCAGCTGTGGAATTGCTTTCTAGAAAAGTTAATTGCTTACTGGATTAAAAGTAAGGATTCCTATCTCAACATAACAACTCAATAATTTAGTAAGTGATTTTGCTCCCCTTAGAAAGTCTTTCTATATAGTGCTTTATTTTCTGTGTACCAGACAGGCTGGACTGGATTTTTAGCTCTCTACAGTGTTTTTCAAGCTTGATTTAACATTAAAGTTTCAGATGATATTTTCTTAGTCCCTTTGCACATATTTTGCCTTTGGTCCAGATGCTTAGTGAATATAAATAGATATAGTTAAATCCCAGCTAATGAAGCTATGCTGATTTACATCAGCTAAATTTCTATCATTTAGGTTTAACGAGTGACTTATCATGAAATATTCCAGGGTGGAATATTCAAACATGTGATCCCCAAAGAACACCTTAGTGTGTCTTCAGAAACATGCCTGGCCATGGAGAGGCAATAGTAGACTGTATTTTCACTTATAGTCTCCTCGTGCTGTGAAGTGATATGAGTTAATTTGATGGAGATTCAAGGTGTTCCTTGCAAATGTGGTGTCTAACAATGTGCATGTTATTTGTTACTGCATTGCAGTAATAATTTCTTCCAATAAGGTAATTTATCATTTCTGTTTGCATGAACAAATTTACAGGTGTAAACTCATACATAAAAGAGGATCAGAATCAGATCATTGAAGCAATTGCTATTCACTATCCACCTTACCTTTCTCTACGCAATCTTCTCTCTGACATAGGGACAGATGGACCATGCAGGAGGTTGATGTCCAGTCACCAACATTTGGAGCATGGTTTTTATTAAAGTGAAATGTGAACAGGCATCAGATTTAATGATAAAAAATTCTGGTTTGTGTCATCCAGGTTGAGTAATCCAACAAATTTAGGTTAACACTTTGCCTCCCCTTTCCATAGGAGACCCTTAATAGCCATGGATTTCATGGATGTTTCTGGGAGTTTGTCTGTCCAGTATCCAGAGACACGGAGTCATGGTTTCCCACTTCTATTAGCTGTGTGAGATGGAAACAAATAACTTATATTCCCAAACCATTTAGACATGTATAATGAGATCCTCTGATAAACAGCTCTGTACAAGAGTAACTTTCACCTAATACATACTTTTGCACAGGAAAACATTTACTTTGTTAGAAGAATTAGAGAGCTTTCAAAAGATCAGTAATGTGAAACTGAACTCTGAACTGTTATTTTGAATTCTATGTGATTTCATCAAGTTTTATCAGCTTCTGATAAGTTAGCAGTACTAGTATCATTTCACATCTAAAAGTTTCATATTTTATAAATTTGAGTATTATGGTCCTTGTTTTCCAGAAAGCTAAATTGAGCTACTCAGAATCTACAAATTTCAGTTATTTATGTTTTAAAGAAATATATTACCAATTATATAGAAAACTGAAAACATTGAGAGTCCATGTCATATTACAGTACAAGCAGATTTCAAAGTAAATTGTGATGAGACTATTCCTAAATTTGGTGAGGCATTTTACTGAAATACAGTAGGCGCAAAATGATCCTGATGCTGAAGACACGGTATATAAATACAACATTTCTCCCAAGACAAAAAAGAAATAAAGCTGGCCAAAAACCTGGAAAAATTCTGTTAGCATCGATTTATTCAAATTAAGCTCTCCTATAGACACTACTCTTGGGCTTTTATTTGTCAATTTGTTCTTGATGATCACTGTAGCCCATGCCCCGTGTTACAAGGTTTTTTAGGGGTTTCTTTATGAATATGAATGAATACAGTTGTCATTTATATCCCTGAATCTCAGCTGATAACTGATTACCTCTCAGCTGATATAAAGGACTTTTTAAAATAAGCAGATTATTTCTATGCCTCCATTAACCAGGAATCCTGTAAAGTGACTGAGTAATAACTTGGAAGACAAGTTGCTATTTTCAAGCAGGACTTACATGTTAAAGTTTACATGTGTTTAGCTGACATTGAAATCTAAAGCTGTGAATCTGTAGCAAATACTCTGTGTAAGAGTCATGCAAATTCATCTGCAGTCCTGACTATATATTCTGTGACTGAAGCCACAGCCATTCAACCTTACTTCTACAAGCACCTGAAGTCTTTTATTTAGTTCTTTTTCAGGCCTGACAATTTATGTTGCATTCGTAATTTTGATTTCAAATTAAGCATTGCTGTTCCTGAATATATAGGTATTTATCACAGGGAGTCTGAAATTATTAACAACATATTTAGTGATCATGGTTCCATGTTATTAAGTTTTATAGGCCATTGTTTTTGTTGCCGCATGTAGTGGCACAAAATCATGTTTATGGTTACCTAAATAAATAATATTGGGATGTATAAGTGCCATCTCCATTTCAGCATGCATTAGCTCTTATTTTTCTTTTCCAGATGCTGAAGGATAAAGTGTTCTAGATACAGAATCCACAGTCCAGCCAGTCAAACATTCCTATCCTCTTTCTCCTGTATTTTTTCATCCCCACATTTCTCTTGTCTGCAGTAAAGTTGCAGAAACACAGTGTAGCAGGCATTGTTCTGTACCTCCCCTCACAATTCCCATTTGCTCAGATAATCCTACATCTGAGTTGACCCCTTTTGTCCCTGAAGAACCACTTGGCACAGCTACAGAGATTTTGAAAATATTTATTCCTCCTGAGTTCTTTTAAAGGCTGCTACTATTAGCTGTGGAAAAGAATTTGGAATAAAAATGGGTTCTTAATGAATTCCATTCAGTTGAATCTAAATTGTCATGGTCAGCATCAACAATGGATATTATCATCATAGTGAATGTTTGGTTCCCAGATAATCACCTCTTAGCTATCACTGGAGAAACTATCTCATCCCCTTCGACCACGGCTTGCTTTTGTCTTCTAGTATCACTCTTTTATTTTTTTTCTCTACATTTGTAACTGATAAAATGGACAGTGCAAAGAGTTTCCTGTCTGCTCTATGTGTATTTGCAGGATGTTTTTTGATTAATTGAGCTAACTGTACAAAATTAAACTGAACTTTATGTTCACCTTAAGACTAAGTATTGTGGCATCCAGTATCGCATTTTGAAATGCACATGGGAACATGGGACAGCTCTGCTCCCCATGGTTAAAAGTGACAGCAGTACTGACAGTCACAGTGCTTATATCTGGTAATTTCAATGTAGTCCGTCACTATAGGAAGAAGTTTGTTTCTCCTATTGTTTAGAATGAATTAAGTTATCTCAAAGAAAGCTGTCAGTGAAACTAGTGCTGATACCTGTTATTTTCATTTGGATAAGTTATCAAAGCTTCTTATTTCATTAACTGCTGTGGCTGGCTGTTATCCTTATTCTCAAATGTCACTTTATCATCTCAAGTATCTATTAATTGATGGCCAATCACACAAGATTTTGCCTCATTGTCTTACAGCATCCATGTGGTCCACATTTACATTTAGATGTTATAAATAGTAACTATAAGGAAGATAATTATAAAAAGCGGAAATCTATGAAGAAGATGCTTTGTGGGGCTCAGTTACGATTAAGAAAATAATTGAGAGTTCAAGTCTCTGTTTTGCCTCAAATTGCCTTTGAAATATTGGATGAACTGAACTTTCTTGGTAGGGAGTAGAGGAGTGCATTCAGGTGGTTTAGAGAAATCATCAAGTTACAAGACCTGAGTCTTGAAAACGTACAATTAAAGTTGAAATAAAATTTAAAAAAAGTCAGACAAAGAGGATCAGAAAAATTGTTCAGGTGAGAAGATGACAAAATGGAAAGAAGAGAATGGATTTCTGCAATGCAATCTTAGATGTGGTTCTGTACATCCAGCTGCATAGAAGCACAGGAGTAATATCTCTGCAATCTTTCAGAGAAAGTAACTAGAGGAGTGACCAGTTCAGCCAGTGCGGGAAGTGCTTCTATGACCATTGCTAGTTAGATGCTTGAGTTTAAGTTGGAGGTTTCTCAAGGATTCACTATGGATTCAAACAGGGAGATAACCTAGAAGACAGTAATTAAATGCCTTTACTTTATTGTTTGTTTATGAGCTTCTCCTTTGGTGCAGCTTCTATTCTTTCCTTCTGGCAAGAAGTAAAAGAATGGTATAAGCAAACCAGGAAATAAAAAAAGCCAACTCCCCATGTTGGGGCTCAAAAAAATTATGAAATTTGTAAATGTAAGAATATATTTTCACGGGAGGCTTATTCTTTTTCTGAAATGTCAAATGGATCTGGATTCACTGATGATGGCAGTATAATCATAGAATCAATCATAGAATCATCTGGGCCGGAAGGGACCTTCAAAGGTCATCTAGTCCAACCCCCTGACAAATATCAAATACTATCAACAAATAGTATTTTATGGTGACACAAAGCCTTTCACACCAAAATAAGAATTATGAGGATCAAGCTGTAGAATCATACCAGAAGTATTCTTCATGTCACCTGACTGCTAACAGAGATACACATCAGCCAGAAAGGAATATTTATCCTTCTGAAACATGATGGGATTTAAAAAGATTGAATTTAGATATTCTGTTTCTCTCTGTCTCACACACACATTCACTCAGAAGGGTGGAGATCATCCAATCTAAATTATCATGTAAACAGTGTCACACAAAAAAAGCATTTGGTGATATTTGCAAGAAACGGCTGTGACATTTTCAACTTGTTAAAAAGCAATGAAACAAGGAAATATATTGCCAAACTGGGAGAAAATGAGTCTTTCAAGAACTGAACTTCTAAAACCTAATATAACATCTCTATATTTTTCTGTGACAGTATGCTAGAACGATAAAGCAATCTCCTTTGGGCTCTCCCAAACAAGATCTGTGTTATCAGAAATTTACTGAGCTGAAGATCAAGAAAGAGCAATAGCTCATCCAATTTTCCTATCCCACGTTCCAGACACTTTCTGTTTTCCTCAGTTTCTCTGCATTGACTCCATCATGTTTTTGACCACAATGTAATTTCTGTAAAGGTGCCAGGTTAATCTGAAGTTACCCGAAATAGAAAAAATTCAACTTTGCTTTGATATTTTGTTTCCGGGTTAATCCTTTTAAAAGGCTGTTTTAATTTGAACATGTTCAATGTTAACTTTAAACCATTGTTTCTCTGCTCAATCAAAGGCCCCTTGCAGTACCTACATATTCTTCTTATGAAAATAGTTATTCCCCATTATGAATCTCAAGCAATTTTCCTTTCAATATTCTTAACATATAAATGTCTCTCAATGTCTTCAAGGACTGAAGTCCCTTGCAGTCTTTTGCATCCCTCCTCTTCCTTAGTTTCTATTAATATGCAGCTACCTGACTAATATTTCATTAGATAGGATACCTTTCTCGGATTCCTTAATTCTAGTCAATATTCCTTTGCTTTGTGGTCTTTTTTATTGCAGTGGTTCATAAGGAGAACCTGCTGTCTTGCATATTAAGTAGACTATTGGACTATTTTCAGAGTCACAGTTATCCATATATCCTCTCTGCGTCTATATGTATACCATACTGCACACTCAGTGCGCACTCAGATAATAACAGTTTTACTGGTATGGGAATATCTTTTTTTCTTCTCTACTAAAACTGACTGTTGAGCAATCTTTCACCTCTTTCAATGTCAGAACTTTCTTGTTTGTAAATCTAAAAAATCATACTTTTTTTTTTTTTCCTTCTGCAATTTTGCATTATCTTCTAAACCATTGATGAAAACTATTCAGGTATAGTATTAACTCCTATAGAAAGGAGTCATGATACCTACCTGCCTTTCACAGTGTGCAAAAGGCTTGCACTGGGTCATGAGCTTCATGTCAGTGAAGAATGTATCACAGTATTATTATCCACATACCTAAATAACAGCTTGATGGAGGAAAAAACCTTAAGAAATATCTACATGAGTGGCTCCAGCAGCATTTTTAAAAGCAAAATCCTAAAAGTAAGGATAGTAAATTTTTTTCAAAAGCAGAAAAGAAAATTTCAACAAAATAAACAAGCTTTTTCATAGTGTATACATTATACCTATGAAACATTTTGTGAATTTTACTATTTCAATTAAGTCTGTCAGGGACATTCAGAAGCTAGACTAAAAGTTACGCAATTTGCAGCACAAGCATATTTTCATGTAGAGCCTACAATGCCATATTGGAAGTCAGGTACTTTTTTTCTCATCCCACACAAATTTAATTACAGTTTATAGTGCAACACACATTGTTTTGATGAATATTCTTAAGTTTTGTGCATTTTTCAAACATTCTTGGCAAATACATTGAATATTTCTCAGTCCTTGTCATTTTCCTCTTTATATAACCTGGTGGAATAGTATTTGGACTTTAAATTACCTTTGAAGGACTGATTTTGATATCTCAACTCCTATCCGTGTGTCAGATTTCTCAGTACTGTAACCATGGAGAATTTCTGAGCTGTCTAATGAAGCTTTTCTCAACAGGCCTGATGTTGTGGTGTTGATACCAATGGCAATATTCCTTACTATGCTAGTGGAGCCTACATAAACAAAGAATGATTTCCAAGTCTTAAAAGAAAGTTATTTTAAGATGACACCTTTTCTTTCCTCTTAGAGCCTTGCTTTCCCATTATTGCCTTTTCATTTGAGAGAGTTTTGCTGCAAGCATTCTTTTGCAGTCAGTGAGCAATTTTCCTCAGTCCCGTTACTATAACCAAATGCGTAAATTAGTTTATTATACTCCAGACAGTGGAATCACTCTCATCTTTGTCTTTCATAATCTCTATAATTTAATTTAATCTGTATCCTTTTACTCTCAGTATATTTTTTTTGTGATAACTTTGTGAGCTGTGTTGAATTCCTGACATATAAGGAGTTGCAGGTTTCATCTGTTCCTTTATTTCCAAGAGTATAGTTTTCTGCTTTAATTGCGTGCCATTTAAACTGGGACTCACACAAATATGGTCTAGAAAGTTAGCATGAATGTTGTTGTGGATTTTGCACACCATGATCAGTATTTGGTTTTTTATTACTATAGGTTAACGTCATTTTTTTCCCCCTTAAGGATCATTCCCTTCAGGACAAGAAATGCTTGTGAAGGAAAACAACTCTATAATGAAGACACATGTTCACAGAATGATATAATAATGAATATTAATAAAATATCTCTCCAAAACAGGATCAGCTTAAGCAAATCTTTCACTTAATAAGGGGACTCAATCCAGTCAGTGAGATGATGTCAAAGTTTGTAATAGTGAAACAGGTTCAAAAAATCAAGCTGATTTTTTAGACCGTACATCTGTGACTTGCCACCAGATGTGTCCTGACTGCCACTGAACTGTGACCAAAGCCTCTGTAGTCACCTTTGCATGATAATAACATCAATAAAATACCTGTACCTCTCAATGAAGTTTTTTTTTCACCTTCATATCAGAGCTGCATTCATGATTGCAGACTATTACAATTGATATATAAATATATTATTGCGGGTATTAACATTTAAAAGTTGTATCAATGATATTTTTTAGCAAAAAATGTAAGGAAAAAAACAATTAAGAAACCTACTACTGAAAGGCAGTGTTCTTGGGAAATTAGAAATATTACAAATGTTAAGTGTTTCTTTTCCAAATTTGTTACACTTTTACCTTACTTTTTCCTTTCCTCACCTTCCCTGTACCCTATTATGATAGAAGAAATTAGAAAGAAGGAAGTTTATCATCAAGATAATTGTAAACACTGTTTGAATTCCCAGTCCACTTCCACTTTTAACTGTTCTGTCATTCATAAATTGTTCTGTACTTCTACTTGATCCAAAAGAGAACTGGTTATGTTTTGCCTTAGCTGCCTCATCCTTCAGCTGGTAACAATGAACAAGTGCATTTTTTTTTTCCTCTGAAATGGGTCCTGTGCATCTCAACAGTCAACCTGTACTCATCCTAAAACAATTTAGCATGATACTTAGGGATTTACCTAATGTTTTGGTATATTGCATCTCCATTTTAAATTATGATTAATATGGACAGAATCTATGACATTTTTTGCCAGACCAGGTTTTTATACTTTGTTGTATAATATTTTGTTCAGGTTTTTTTGAATAATTACGTTGTCACTCAGAGCTCAAGATTGCTTGGCTCTAGTAATAGCCTTAATTAGAAATACATAGCCAACAACTTTGAAACTGAATTCTTAGAAGTTTAAAGTAGGAGAAATGGATATATCAGTGTTGATAATTTTAGTGTGTTACTACAAAAGGTCCAGTTTTACAGAGAGGAGAGAAGAGAATCTGTTGTGGATAATTTAGATAGCTTTTATCACACAATGTGCATATGATTTTTTCTAACAGTAAAAAGAAATTCTTGAAAATGGGGAGACCAAGGGAATTATAGGAATCAACATGGAGAATGTTATCAGTTAAGGTTTCACACTTACTGTGCTGGTTTTTATGGAGATGAGTAGTACAGCTTTTACATGATGTATCAATGAGTAGAGCTCATCACATTTGAAAAAGAGACTAGTACCCTCAGTCTATTGTATGGTAGGGGAAGCTATGCAAGTGGAGATATTAGAGATTCAACTACACTCACCCAGGAACAGCAGCAAAACCCATAAACTGTACTAAGGATTACATGGTTTATACTTAGTATGACTTCACTTCCATAACACAATAAAAATATTGCAATGTTGCAAGATATAACAATAGCTTTTTTGCTTCAGGTATATACCTGACAGCAGCTGAATTTAAATACATTAATGCAGTGGCGGTTTAACTCTGAAGATCATTGGATGAAATTAATTTTTCAATTTCAGAAAAATGTGCAGGTGTTTTGCCAAGGAGCAGTCAATATTTGGCTCTCAGTTTGCCTTTTATGAAACCCAGACAGATGGTATTACACTGTAGCACATTCAGATCCACTGATACTACACTTATAAACTGCAAAGGTGCCATTCACAACTTTTGAAATTGCTGCATTTATGACAGACAGACTGGCAAAATTGTCACTGGTAAGATCTTCATATTTTTGTTCTGAGAGGATTCAAGGGGACTCCATTTAAGTCCATTTAAATGTTTTGTTTACACTATAAAGTCAGCAAAGGCAACAGTCAGTATTGATGTTTTGTCACTGATACTAGTTTCTACTAGGCAGAAGCTTATTTGAGGTAGTTTCAGTAAAGTGAAGACAAAAATTAGTCACCAAAATATTTCACATTTCAAATCTTCTTTTACATATGACGGTCAAGTATTCTAGTATTCTATTTCTTCATTTGTTACTCAAAGAAAAAAAATATTAAATAATATTATATAAATATTTATTTGAATAATCAATTTGGCTATTCTTCAATATCGATCCACTAATGTGGATTCAATATAAGTTTTGTGATATAGGCAACTACTCTGTTAGTTCTTCTGTATACTCTCCCAATTATTTCACCATGAAATGAAAAATGGCTTCACTGTCTACCAAAGAAGTAACAGCTTCCAAAATAATTTACTCATTCATTAGGTCTTTCATCACATTTAACTTCTTATAAGAATTGTTTACTTAAGTGGCTCACATGGGCATTTGGACATGTTGTCATTTTGCAGCATTCTTCAGCTGACATCATCTTATTCTGCTCTTAGATGTTAAAACATCTTCAGTTTTACTACATATAGTTTTCTGTGGTTTATCTTATTCCTTTCCCCGAAAAAAATGTGAATCACCTCCATTCCTCACCTCTCTCCTAATCCCACTTCATTCAATTCTTCTCTCTGTCTATAACTGCCTAAATCTAGACCTTTTTTTTTTTTTTTCCTCAACATCCCAATAGTTTAGAAGGAACTACTTCTCAACATTTAGTTTGAATTTATTTATTTAATTTCTTCTATTTCAATACCAGTCAAATGGAGAATTTTGAATTGAATTAATTTGTCTTACTCTCATATGGTTTGGGCTGCCTAGATAGCCAAATCCCCTGTCCAACAGTACATCAAGCCTGCAAGACTAGGAAGAATGTTGCTGTGCAAATTACTCTGATTTATGGAGTGTGGAAGCTTAGGAAAGTCCATAGGTTCATATTAATTGCTAACAGTACTGACAAGACAGATGTTCTCCCAACCTTCTTTGCCTCCATCTTTGTTGGCATAACTTAACCATAGATCACAGAATCAGCATGTGTCAACACACCAATAATGGAGGAAGGGATGGTCTTCAGCAGGTCTGAGCAAGTCCATGTAAAACCATGGGCCCAGATAGAGTCTACCCAGGGTGGTTAAGAGACTGTCATTGCTGCAAGGATACTGTCCTTAATACCTGAAAAATTTGTGGAGATCAGGGGATGTTCCTGATGACTAGAGGAGTGCAAATGGCATACCCATCTACAAGAAGGACCCAAAAGACGACCTAGGAAACTATGGGCCCTTTAATCTTACTTTGGTCCCTGGAATGTATGGAATGACTGCTTCTATAGATACATTTAGAGGTTGCACTGGGAGAGGTTTCAGTTAAATGTAAGAAATAATTTTTTTATGGTAAGAACAACAGTTCCCTGGAACAACCTGTCCAGGGTGTGGTAGAGTCCTCATCATTAGGACTTTTCAATATGTGATTGGACAGGGTGCTAGATAACCTCATGCAAGCTTGCTTTCTCACAAAATATTTCACCAAATGACCATTTGAGAACCCTTCGAACCTGGCCTGTTATATGATTCTGTAATTGTATTTCTATGGTTTGTTCCCTGAGCTAGCACCCACACGCTGACTGCTTATGGAGTATCAATAAACAAGCAGCAGAGGCACAGATGAATTTAAAGAACAGGACTTGGGAAGTGTAATGTAATGATGCTGCTGGAAATTCTTATATATTTGTGTGAGCTTAACATAATCACAGACACAAAAGTAGGTTACCAGAATAAGAACTATGGTCAATGTCGTATTGCTTATACTCGGGAATTTAGAGAAATGCTGAAAATGTTTTCTTAAAGAAACACATCCTGGGGATTTGGGCTTATATTTAATTTTTATGGGGTAAAAAAACCCAAGCAAAACTCAAAAAAGCATATTCTTATTTTCCAGGTTTTGCCAAACACCCCCCCACTCTCCCCCCCCCAAAAAAAACAAACCACCAAACAAAATCCAAACCAAATCTCCGAAAAATAACAACAAAAAGCCCTGAAAATGTAGGCTCTGAAATTTATTCATTTCTGTGCTTTATGCACAGGGCAACTGGTCATGCTGAGTGTAACTACTTACTAAATGTCTGTAAAAAAGTATTGAAAAACTGAGCTGAGGGTCTGCCCTCCCATCTTACTTTTAAAATTGATTTTCCTATCAAATACATCTTTCCATTATCTTTTTTATTATTATTATTTTTAATATATCACCTGGATTTGAAAGTATGCATGGTTTGGAGCTTTTCACTGAGGACCTTACATTACCTGCACTGCTGCTCAATTTATTTCATGGTTAAAATACAATTGTTCAGGTCACATTTTTATATCACATATTTACTTTTTTTTTCCTATTTCACTAAACTGTAACCTCCATATAATTGAAACAAATACACATTCTTATCTGCTGTGATAAAATACAGGGAACTTCGAAATTCTTTTGAAAAGAAAGACCTGGTGCAATAGCTTTAGGAAACAAATGAAAAACAAGAGGCACTTCTTCTATGGAGAAAAATAGACTCTCCCTTCTCTATTTCCAATTTTGTTGGTTTAGTCAGCATAATTCAAGCTCATCTCAAAACTCTTTAAAAAAAAAAACCAAAAGAAAAAGAAAATAAAGAAAGTGGATTTATCCCCAGAGTTCAGGGAATTTACTGTATCATTGGAGTTACTTTTTTTTGACAATGGAGAAACATTTGCATATTTTTATATCTAAGAATGTGTTCACTCAGTTCAGGATTGTAACTTTTTAAATTCTAATCATATTTTCTATAAAATTGCTGGTCCCCAATGAGTAAACCAGCGATAAGATGCTCTGAACCTACCATATTTCTACCACAGAAAGTGGAGAGGTTTTTTTATAAAGAAGTTGTATTCATTTCTCCTGAAAAGCCATAAATGTAGCCTAGCAGTAAATTAAAGATAGCAAAGAAAACTCACTTTTCTTGACCTTTTTCCCTAAATGTCATCTATTGTTCTTTCTACAGCCATATTTGAAAAAGCAAAGTAAAGCTTAGGAAGATTTCTCACAATCCTTGGAAAAAATAACTTCTTCATATAATTTTCTATTACAGAGCTGCATTATTGTAGGTATTTTTATAGGTATTGTTATAGTTATCATTGTATGTATTGTTATTATTAACATTAATATAATAAAATACATATTTTTTTTCATAGAAATAGAATTTTATGTCATGCAACAATATCTGATACTTGTAACGAGCAGTTAGATCATTAAATGGGAAATTAGCTCTTTCTTGCTTTTCTCTTTCCTGGGACCATATGGGAATCCACTGATTCCAAACCTGGATGAAACTGGAACAGAGCCTTCTTGTCTAGATAGATGTGACATTTTATTTCCCTTTATTTTCAATGATATGAAGATAAATATGTATTTCATAAAGGGATGGGGAGATAAATATTTAGGAATTACTTTTGAAAGTCTGGAACTGAGGAAGGCTGAAGGCAGACAGTATCAAAGAAAGACACAAGAGGTTGGACCTCCATTTTTATAGTATTAACTGAAATTTTTCTAGGAAGTATTCTGAAACATGTAAGGCACAATGACAAGGGGGTCAATGGGAAGGTAAGGAAAACAAAGAAATGTTTTTTACTTCTTACTCAGAACTCCTTCTCTTTCATATTAAGAACTTCTGCAAGATATGACAGACAATGCATTCCTGCAAAATGCCAGGTGCAGCATTCTGTCAGCACTCACACTGGAAAATTAGCTAATTGTCTTTAGGAGTTGAAATGGGTGATATGGGGGTACCCCTGCAGATGCTTCTGTCAAACACTTCTGAAGAAATGCAGGAAAAGTATGAACTTTCATGTAAAAGAAGAATTTTTCCTGACCTCTGCAACTCTTAAGCCTATGGCCAAGATTCTTGCCATAAAGGATTACATTTAAAAAACAGAGGAAAACAATACAGGTTTGATTGCAAAGCTTGTGTTGATTGCCTAAAGGTTTACATTAACATAGAAACAGTGAGAAAAAAAGGTCAGATATGTCATGTTATCTTTAACTGTCTTGTTTAATCAACTTAAAATCATGTTGAAAAATTCTATTTGTCACAAGACAGAATTAACATTTATTTTTTGCTCATCGCTCGCTGAGACTAACAGCTCTGGTGCAGGCACATCCACAGTGGAGCTCGGTGATCACAGAGAAAAGGAGCTTTTCCCCAGATTTTCCGAGGTGGGAAAAGGCTAGGTCACTACAGGGAAGTGCAGGGGTCTGGCAGCTGTGAGGGCAGATGACAAGGGTGGGGTGGTCACACACTCAGGCTTGCAGGGAATGCCGTGACTTAACAAAGCTAATGTACAGTACTAGGGAAGACAGCTGTGTGAGGTGACACCATGTGGACAATCTGCTCAGCCTGCTGGCAGAGCTAAGAGAGGAAGTAGAAAGGGCATCAGAGAATGCAAGAAATAAACAGACTGGTAGAAGTATGCTTTGACCTCCCTGAAAGGAAAACAGGGACAGACAGAAAACCCAAGATCAAAAGGATCCCATATCCTCTCCCCATGAGCCAGAAGGTGATGGCTTAATGGAAAGCTGTGAATGGAAGCAAGTCTGTGCTGGGGATGGCAAGTGAACCCCCTCATTGCCCACCTTGCCTACTCAGGTACTATAGTTATGAGGCTCTGGATGAGACAGGCCAGTCAATGCATGATGTGAATGATGGTCTGATGACACCAGAGGAGTTGCTGGGACCAGAAAGGTTTACCCCAGTATACTGTCTACCTCCATGAGGAAGAAGAAAAGCATATAGGTGACTCCCTTCTGAGGACAACAGAAGTGTCCGATATTCTGGGCAGATCCTGCTCTTATGCTGCCTCCTGGAGTTCAAGTCACAGACATAACTAGGAAACTTCCTAGCCTGGTACGATGCCCAGACTATTGCTCACTGCTCACAGGTTGTCTTTTCTTCTCTTCTTCCAGTTATAGGCAGTGATGTTGGAAGAAGCAGACGCCCTCAGTCTATTAATTCATGGATCTGTGGCTGGTGTCACTGCCACAATTTTGGGTTTTTTGACAATGGGATTGCCTATGTGGCACCAGGCTTGCTGGTGTTGGATGGAGGAGTTCATCTTTCTCAAAAAAGATCTTTTCTCATGAGATAGCAGGGCTTACTGACAGAGATTTAAATTAGGCTTGATGGGGCAAAGGGGTATTATGATTGTCCATGACAAAAGGGATGACAAACCAAGGTCTGAGGGATGGGATACTAGCAAGAGCCCTCAGCCTGTTTCTCTAAGATATGTTGTGTATACCACAGCCCACTAAAAATCTTATAGACTCAGGGGCTCCTGAGGTAATAGCAGCCAACAAGGAGACATGGATGAAACACCTCAAAGAAAGGACATCTGGAGAGCAACACGAAGGAACAACACAGGGGAAGAGAGAAGGACCTGGGGCTGTTTGTTGGATGAACATGAGCCAGCAGTGTGCCCAGGTGTCCAAGAAGGCCAACAGAATCCTGGCCTGTATCAAGAGCAGTGTGGTGAGTAGGACCTGAGAGGTGATCATCCCCTTGTACTCGGCACTGGTGAGACCCCACCTCAAGTACTGTGTCCAGTTTTGGGCCCCCTACCACAAGAAAGACATTGGAGCAGCTCCAGAGAAGGGAAGGAGTAATGGCTTCAAGTTGCACGAGAGGAGATTCACGTTAGATATTAGGAAATATTTTTTTACTGAAAGGGTTGTCAGGCATTGGAATGGGCTGCCAGGGAGGTGGATGAGGCATCATCCCTGGAGGTATTCAAGAGACAAATTGACATGGTGCTTGGGGATATGTATTAGTGTTGGGTTGGTATTGTTTTGGGTGTGATATGTGTTTTGTGTGGTGGTGTTTTTTCGGGGTTTTTTTTTTTTCATTGTTTGGACTAGATGATCTTGAAAGGTCCTTTCCAATCCAGGTGATTCTGTGACTTTGTGAACTGCAGCCAGTCCATCCAATAAGTCAGCTTCAAGGGGGACAAAAGTGCCTCTATGCAAATGCACATAGCAAAGGGAACAAACAAGAGGAGTTAAATGTGCACATGCTTCCAGGACTATGATCTCGGGGTGGAGACAAAGAGCTGACAGATAGCTTATTGGTCAGGATTAAAGAGAATGCAGGGGCAGGTGATGTTACAGTGGGGGTCTGCTACAGGCCAC
>BJBW01009474.1:0-21790 GCA_004320125.1 Scolopax mira | reverse complement strand
TTTAGCAGGGGAGTTGGACTAGATGATCTCTAGAAGTCCTTTCCAACTCCGACAATTCCATGATTGCTTGATTCTCTGGGTAGCCTGTTCCTGAGCTCTAGCACCTTCATAGTAGTTTTTCCTCATGTTCACACAGAGTTTCCCGAGTTCCAGTTTGTGCCTGTTGCCCCTTGTCATGTTCCTATCAAATTGGAATTGATAGAACGTAAGGCAGAAGCAGAAGGGATAGAACGTAAGACAGCAGGGAAGGCCATCAGTCTCCAGCACTTCTTGAACACTACAGCTGAACATTGTCCTCTGTATCGCCTGGCCTGCACCTATGGCATTATTAGAGAACACCAACTGAGAAAGAAACTAGTCAAGTGAATTTAAGAAATTCGAAACCGTTGTTGGTGTCTAGAACAAAATCCTTTTGAGAAACAGCACCTTGAAAGAAAATGACTCTTCTAACCTCAATTCTGTTAAGATTCACTCCATCTCTGTGAGATTTGATTTCAAACTGATCTTTCAAAAAGATAAATAAAAAATATAAAAAAAAGAAAAAGCAATGAGGTAAAAATCAGTTATGGGAGAAATGCAGCCAAAATATCACCTCAGAAAGCATCTCTGAAATAAACAGCACTTTCCCAAATACTTTTATTGCAAATAGATGAAACAAGCAAAGAAATCAGCTTTGAATTAGACTCTTTACAATCATCACAGTGGCTCATTTTACATTCATTGGGATATGATATTTTTGTAACCAAAAATGAGGAAAGTTCAAGTGATACATCATCCCTCTTCTCAGCTTTTGTTTCCTAAATAGAATATCAAATTATTGGCGGTCAAACTTAAAGCTAAAGGGTCATTTTAGCATCTATTTCCATTGATATTTCAAGCAAATCCTCTAGCTGTGAGGTCAAATTCTGTAAAGCCTGTTTTAGTTTCGTTTAGGTCCAACCCCAGACTTTCATGTGAAAGGTGAGTGATAACCTGAACATATACAGGTTGTATATGCTCAGCATAACCTGAGTTGTTAAGATGGAGAAAAAGAAACTTACCCTTAGGCTGAAGAAACAGCAGGGCTTGTAGAGAGTGTGCTGGTTGGTTGGTTTTGAGTTGTCTTTTTTAAAGTCCTTGCAACCAGACAGCACATATTAACAGCCCAAACACTTTCATTATATATGCATCATGTGCCAGTCTTATAATAATTTTAAAAATATGTTCTTGACCTGGTTAGTGGGATGTATACTAATATATTGATACATAAGAAAAGGTGTTGAAGAGTAAGAAAATGTGTTAGAAGAAATAAAGGCTGTGTAGCTATTAAGATGATTTCTAGGACGACTGCAAGAAAAGGTATTAAGGAGAACTGTAAGACTTAAGACAACATCTTTCAAGACTGAATGGTTCCTCCTCAGAAAAAAGCAGAAACACACACAAGGATCGCAAGTTATCTGCAGCATTCAGGAGTGCCAAAATTATCATCATAACACAGTAAGCCTTAAAGGAAAGTAGATTTGTGTGTAGATATGTATTCTGTTTGAGAAGATCTCCTTCAAAAGTTTTAGTCATTTAGATAACACACAGTGCCTTCATCTTAAGAAGGTTCCCAGACCAGCCTATGTGCGTAATTTCTCATTAAGAAGATACGTGGATGTTTGGATTCTTTTTACCTCGCTAAATAAAAGTTGCTAATATCCAAAAGCACTGTAGTACAGAAACAGGTCTAAAATACAGAGAGCTAAAGGATTTAAGTCCTGACACAAAGAGGTTTCACTCAGATTAAAAGGGAACAAAGACACATCTAATCTTCCTGCTGCCACTCAGACAAAGCTTGCTGGGACCGTTAATTGTAGCCTTTGAGTCCTATGAAAATGCAGAACTACAGTAGAAAAACCATTTCTTTATGTTCTCTGTGCTATGCATTAAAATGCTTTAAAAATGAATAACGTGAGAAGTTTTAATGTTAATTGGCATGTGTGATGATGTTTACCAGCTCAGTGCAATCCAGATGTGAGCACAGTCAATACAGTATGAGAATCTAGAAAGCTGACCATCTGTATCACAATTCCATTAAGCAAATAAATACTTATGCTATTTAGAGCTGAAGAAAATCTAGTAAAGTTCAGTATTTATAGAATAAAGATGGATTTGTAAACCCTATTTTCAACTAATCTATTTAAAATAAATTTTACTATTGCTTATTCCAGGACTTAAAGATTGAAAAAAAAAAAAAGAAAAAAAGAAGAAAAGGAGCACTGGCACAATACGCAAAGATGCCTCAAACCTTTAAATGATCTATTTAATATTTTAATTTGACTTTGCTTTCTTTGTTAATAGTACCGCTTGGGATATGCATTGAAAGCTCTTCCACAAGAACTGCAGTGGAAAAGCCTTAGTTTGAGACAACACATGCCTGCCTCGGGGGTTACAAGACAAATCAATCTATTTTTCTCCTTTTCTCTAAGGGTAATTGGCCTTTCAAATTACAGAGGAAAAAGGCCTTCATGTCAGTACAATGCAGGCACATATACAGCCATTTTCCATTTCTTTTTCAGTTTGAATTCTCAGCTGAGAACTAAACTCATAAAGGTGGGAAAATAAAAAGAAGATGAAGAGGAATGATTGCATCAGTTCAAATCCTCTCCAGTAACAAGCAGCACTGTGACCAGCATTGGAGTCTGAAATTAAGGGAAACCTGCCATGAATAGCTGTCATTTTCCTAGTCAGTATTTTTTTGTTCTTGTTTGTGATAGAATTTACTGAAGTTTTTGGGACAGGCCATACCACCAGCATTCATGAATATGTGTCAAAGAATTCAGTTAAGCTGAGAAATTATAATTGTTACTTCATTTCTCATACAATCTCACAAAACAATGCTGATTTTCACTTCATCCTTATGAAATTGTCTTTTTCGAGCAGCAATCGTGGCTACGAGTATCCCTACAATCCTTATGCTGTGCTACACACACACTCATGTAGAAACTCAGTTTCAGACTTTGAATAGCGTTAAATTGTATACAATGAGTTTAAACTTGGCTAACACAGAGTTTCTAAGTGAAACTCAGAGGACAGTCTCCATGTTTTTCTGATTCCTATTAAATGTGATTTGTGATACGTTATCAGACCTCTAGTAAGAAATTTTCATGCAAAAATATTTTCCAAGGCATTAAGATGAACAATTAGCTAAACTACAACTGATACACAAAACCACCAACAACAACGAAGTTGGAAAAGGTCAAAACTACTTAATCTTTTAAAAAAGAAGTACAATTCCCTTGAAACAGAGTATTGAAAGTGCACCACTAAACCTTTAATGTGAACTTGCTCACTGGGAGCATGTATACAGGTGTCAAGCAATTATTAGGTTTGATATCTGAATGAACTCAGGTTCCCATTAGAGCCTGAATGCTTCAATGACCTTATTATTTTCCTTCCAATGCTCCCAGACCTGATCAACTTAATTATTCTGTCTAGTGAAACATTTAGGACATGAAGGTATGATTTGTTTTAAACCAAATGAGACAACTGAATACTTCATAAAATAACACAGAAAAAAAGAGCAAGATATGTGATATGTCAAATCCTGGAAGAAGGTCAGGTTTAAGTAATAGGAACAAAGAGAGAAATGCACTGCAATAAAACTACATTTATTCAGATATTTTCCCTTGAACTTCTAATTTATAACCTTTATTGTATTTCATGTACAGTGCAATGGGTGTATCTTTGGAATCAAAAGGGCAAAACACATTTCAAAGAGTAAACAAATTAAATCTGCTTTAGTTAAGAAAAAACCTAAACCTCAAAGCACAGAGAATGTGTCTCTTCTTTCATGACTACGCACGCACTTTCAGCAGTTGTCCAAAAGTAAAATCAGACCCTATAATAAAAACTATTTCACATCAGTGAGGAGAGATTTGCTGATGTAAAAGATGTGTTTCTGTATTTGAATTGTAGTTACTATTACTTTAAGGAAAAGCATGTGACATTGCAAAAACGTATATTTATATTTTGAACAGATTTGGTCTGATAGTAATAAAACATACTCTTAATAAATAATGTAATTTAAAATGGCTTCCAAAATGTCCGATTTCCAGCTCCTCTATTAACACTACTGCTCTTACAATTTGTATTTGCTTTGCAAAAGAGTTGACTATAAGGTTGTGAACAGGGCAAAGAAATAAAGACAGTAATAGGTTCTGAACCTCAAGTATACAAGCAGCCATAAAGTTAGCATCTTCTCATCCAAATGCATTTGTCCTTAACCAGAATCAAACTGACATCCAAGTGGTCCCTTTGCCCCTTGCCTCCTTTCACTAATGATATGTAATGGCTGCTGAGCCTGCAATAAACGTGTTTATGTCCAGCTAGATTGCCATCATTTTACCATCTAATCTGATACTTTTAAGGAAGAAGGAAGTCGCGGGAGACCAGCACCGGCTTGTGCTGAAGGCATTTCTTGACATCAGCCTTCACTTCGCACTTCAAATGGAAGTATTCGATTTGACAAAACACACAGAAAGTCAAGAGAGAAAACTCTTCACCTCTTCTCCAAAAATGCCTGATAGAAGTCAATACCAATTCTTTTACAAAGTTACAATCAAAACCTGCCAGATGAAAGTCAAAGGAGAAGCTTTCTAGCGATTGCTTGCAATATTTTATTAAAGAGTGTTTTAAGAATGCATTTGCCTCCCTAGGATCACCCCCACCTCCACTTCTCATTTTTATCATTAATGGTTTAAATACTGGAGGTTGCATCTCTCATGCACAGATGGCTTTTAGTCCTTGTATAGATCATGAAAGTAATGAACTCAAAGACAGGGAAAAAAAAGAAAGCTTTCTTTTCTGTAAAGGAATATTTTCAGAAAAGAAGTTGGATAACACTCCCGAAAAGCACATATTTCCTGCTGTTTCATGTAAACTGGCTACCATAGCTTTTCTCCCTACCCAGACAATTGACAGCCTTGTCAAAAGCAAACAATTTTCCTTGTAGCCTGCAAAAGTCTGTATTCTGCATTTTTTATGCATCAGAAACAAATTCTCTTTACATAGATATAAAAAAAACCCTCTGCAATAACTTGTCCTCTACATGTAAAATGAAATATTTTAAATAATACAATAAAAGCAGACTATCCATAATTATTTTTTGATTAAATAAAATATCAGCATTTTTTATTCATGGCTAGGTTAACATTTACAATTCAGCATTTTGCAATATTTAAGTGGAATTGAATATGCTATGAGAAAACTTAAAACTACATCACTCTTGTATGACCGGCTGGCACAGGCTGAGTCTTCTGTGCCCGTCTGCACCTTCATCCTACAGCATTAAAGAACAGCTCGGGTCTGAGCCTGGCAAGATGATCTCATCTCTACCTGTTCCTTCTCTACACCCACTCCAGAGAATAACAAGATACTGCACGTGACTTTTACTATAAATTATTTGCAATGAAGGCACACGCAGCTTATGTGAATGTGAAACCGTTGCTTATTAAAAGAATTCATACAAGAAAGTCATTTAGACTATACATAACAGACTTTGAAGGAAAATAGGAATTTAGGAGTTGAATTTCTTTCTTGGCTCCACACAGAAAACTCCTTTATGATCAACACGAGACCTTGGTGCTCACATAAGGCAGAATTTGACCCCTTATATTCATATAGAGAATAAAAATATAGAAGCAGTTGATGCTGGAAGAGACCAACAGGTTTTCATTAAAGAGCTCGAAACAGTTTTTATTTATTAATACCTGTACCTGAGGAGTGTAATTGTCTAAGGCTTCCTGTGCTGCTTCAGTAACAACTCTCTCAGATCAGTGGAACCCAAAAATCAACACCTCATCACTCCGTAACCCTCATCTATTTTGGGTGTAAAATCTGCCAATGGATCCCATCCCCACCAATACAGCTCCTTCTGACCAGAACAGCGGGGACCTCAAGGGAAGAAGGGGAGGGTCTGATCACAGCACACGTGGCTCTTACTCAGCTCATTCCTAAAGAACCTGCCAGTGTGTAAGGACTGTCCTAACAGCCCTTTTGCAAAGACCAAGAGGACAATACTGCATAGGTGTACAATTCTTGTCTGCTTTTTTAAAAACAGGTTTAAAAGCTCTAGGGTTTTTTAAAACCATACACCAAAATATTACTTCTTAATGAGTCTGACTACCTAAATGAATCCCAATTTAGAAAAAAAATTGCAATGATATAAATATGGACACAACTGCTCCAGAAGCATGGGATAACTTCTTTCTGAGGTCAAGCTTTTCTACCTTTCCCAGAGGCATAACTACAAACCCTTCCTTTACTAAACAACGAGCTGTGACAGTGCCCAGAGCCTGTAACATGCATTAGGAAGGCCCTAAACAAACCTTACCTGTATTTCTATATATCAAGATCAGACCTGGCTTGATAGAACACATCCTGTTAGTAACAAGAATATGTAGCAAGTTCTCTATACAGGCCCCAGAAGTTTTAAATAACAACATCACTTCATTTTAAAAGAAAAATAAACAATACCAAGCTAAATAAAAAAAAAGCTAAGCTCTTCTAACTGACTGAAATTTCTTCAGCCCACTATTTCTACCAAAAATGTCCTTGAAGTCACCAATTAACAGATGATACCTTATTATTACCTACAAGTGTTGCACTCTCTGGACTAATGTCAAAAATGGAAAACTAATTGGCATCTTTCAACCTCTCAATAGCAGAGCTAAAAACTTTCATGAAATTATTTACCATTTAACAAATGGAGCTCCAGAGCAAGCAATGCCAAGATTAACACTGATTTTGTGACAGGTTGTGATACAATGTTAATAATGCTTACACATTTAAATATTTTGGTAAATGTTTCTATGTTGTCCTTTAAACTTTTTTAGTTGAAATTAACTACAATTCAAAGCTAGGTAACAGATGAACAAGTTAAAGAAGTATTTTTCCATGAGCTCTTCACAATTATTTTGATTCAAAAATAACTCTATCCAAATGCTAATCCTTCTTTTAAATAACATACTCATCCAAAAAGTTTCTGGCAGTAGTCTGTAGTCTTTTCTCCTGAAGAGCTTATAGAAATATAAACAAGATTCCTCTCTGCCCCTTTTGGTGTTTAAGCAACTTTATGCATTCATCTAATTTTAATTAAGGTAATATAATGATCATTTTAATTACGTCCTCCTGTGCCCTTTTCCAATCTGATCACTCTTTTCTGAGGTATTTCAGACATAAGCAGAACAAAGTATGTGAAAGACTGCTTTGTGATACTGTATGAAGGTAAGAAGCCTTTTGCCAAGGCTCAATCTCTTCACATACTCCTTAGGACCCCTTTTCTGCTGCTGCTTTTACTAAATACCTCTTTTCTGCATTTCCTTGTTGACATTTTGCATTCTGTTTTGTGAGCAAGTCTCTTCTGTAAAACTTCAAACTTAACAGCATTTTCCTACACATAAAACAGTACATAAACCTTGCTTATTGCGAATTTTATTTTTAATTAAATTTTTAATTAAAATTAGAGATAATAAAGACTGTTCTCTAGTATACTCACACAACACAAGAAGCCTGTAACAAAACAACGAAAACATTAGTTCTATGACTAGCACAAACAACAGAGAAAAGGAGCTTCAAAACTGTGGTGCTTTATAAGAAGAATATTTTTTCAAAATGTTCTACATCAAGTTCCTCAAAATTTAGTGGACCACTCATAACCTGCTAACTTGGCTTTTATAAAAAATAATCATTAGAACAATGGATTCAGTGCTTCTTTGGGAGTTAGAATTAATGAAGTCCTTGGAGTCCAGGACACTTTTCATGGACACCTACTTGTTTGCTGACACCTGCCACGCAGCCTGGCTTCTCGGCAGCTTTCCTGCCCGTCTCACTCCCTGAAGAACTCCAGCTACACTGTGGTGGAAACCACGCTTCTCCCGCTCCACTGAGCAGTGAGAATGTTCCTCTACGCTTTTAAATCTCACTTGGTTACTGCATTGTTTCTGAAAGTTAAACTATTTCATATCAATTGCTCACAATCCTCCTGTGTTCTCTGACCTCTTTGTCAGTTATTAATTTCCTTAATGCATTATCAGTTATTCTTCCTTGACATACGTTAAATTCTCTTTAAGATAACACTGATACCATACCCCAGCTTCTCCACTGATAACTGAAAATGAGCTGCATCTATAACTATGAAGAGGGGAACTCAGAACTACTGAGCAGGAACAGAAAATCATCTGTACTTTCTCAACTCTTGCACAAGACAGAGACCACAAGTTCTAGGTAACAAAGACCACCATAAGGAAACCTGTGATTCACCTTTTTGTTTAGCAAACAGTCACAAGATGTTTTTGTTATTTATTTATGCTTCTATCAGCAAGAATCTGAAGCGCAATATACAACAAAGGACAGGTTACATTTGCCCAGCTGATCACGTTACAGGAGAACATCATTTCCCATGACTGTACTTTCTTTGTTCCAACAGTGTTGAAGACAGAAAGTAAAAACAAAAGGAAAAAAAAGTATCTCAAATGCTTTCCCATACTTCATCAGTGGGCACGACAAGGTAAGCCTCATTTCTCTTAGATTGTTTCTACCTCCTCTCCCATCCTCAGCCTCTGTTATCACAGAACATAAACTAGAACTACCACACACTGCTCAAATCTTTTTGGAATTCTCCATGAACTTCCTCCCTGCACTGAAGCCACTCTACTCATACACCTAGTTTTGCCTGAATCAGTAGGTCAATCAGCTTCATTTTTACCAGCTTTTCCCTCCCAGCGTTTTCAGAACGTGGCTATATAGCCCTTCCAAAAATTTTAATTGGTATCCACTAGATGAGGTGGATTCCCCATGCCATCCTGTATCTTTAAAAAAAATGAGACAGTCCCTCAGTCTTGTTAATCTGTGCTGATGCAGTGGGACCAGAGCAGCCCACTTACTCAGCTCATCTAAAGCTTGAAGAAATACACTCACAGTCACTGAGGCTGCATGGGAAGCAGCACTGAGGCCTTACCCAAAAATACTCAAGAAGGTTTTGGAATTTAAATTCTGCCTTTCTCCAGACTGAAGCGACAGAAGGGAAGTACAGAGCAAGGGTAGTTTGGCTGTCTATGAGGGAGCAAAAGAGGCTGAAACAGGTCACTGCCGAGAGTGCAGAAAAACGAGCAAGTCATTCAGGGACAAATCTCAGCCTTAAGCATCTTCCGAACGCAGAGGACTTGATTTGCTCATAAGGATGAGGGCTGTTGGGTAAGTTTTTCACCGTCACAAGGAAAAGACTTGAGAATTCCACGTCTCCTCTTCTATGCCTTCTAGCCTTGAAAATGTTTTGTGCCACAAAATAAATTTTCTTTCCAGCTTTTTTTTCCCCTTCTAGAAATCTAGTTTACAGTACCACTCCAAAACTAGTTTTACCATACAAACAGGGAAATTACAAATTTTGGTGGAAGAAAAGAAAGTCAGGAGCCTCTGTCTGGGGAAGTAGAGAGTAGGAACTTGCACAGATTTGCTGCCAGATAAAATGTTTAGGAAAATACATCCTTAATGCCACTAAAATCACAATCCATCACATATTTTTTGCCTAAAGCTGGCAATGTCCTTTAGAATTACGTTTTGCTGTATGTAAACAGTTTTAACTACAAGCTCCTTCAATTTCATCTTAAGGAATATTTTTTCATGGTTGAACTAGTTCCATCTTTACAAATAACCAAGTCAGTGTGTTAAGGGTTTACACCTACATGTGCTTCACTAGGCCCTGTGGCCTTCTGACTACCACCCATTTCTTGTATTTTCTTACAGTTCCTAAAGCCAATGAATTCTGCTTTTAAAGCCAAAGCAATGCAAGACATGAACAGCTTGTCCATTGTCCACCAGGAGCAGAGTGAGCCAGATCTCAAAGCACACAACGCAAAGTCTGTTTTGTTGAACTAAACTTTTGATCAAAGAACATGTTAACTTTTTTGTCTGTATTCCCTTTAACTAGATGTTCTAGACAGCATTTTCTACAAAAAACAGGACTGAGACTTTGCTGAACACTGATGATAATTCTTGCTGGTATCTAAGTACTTCTCCTGCACTACATACACAAGAAAACAATGATGTAAACTTAAAGAACAAAACATATTTTTTAAGCTCTTAAACTACTTTAGCAACTGTTTATGATGAATGAAAAAAAAATCCATTAGCAAACTGCCCCAATTTTCCAGCCTAATATTTCAAAAGAAAATAGCAAGAAAATCAATAGTAAAGAAAAAACAGACTGCAATTCAGTTTAACGACCTGACTTGCAAGTTACCTGGGCTTTCAACACAGAAAGTTACCTCCACAGACTTTTTTTTTTAAGAATAGGAAGCTTTGAAAATCTATGATTTTGGAATACCCTCTTCAGCAATAATGGAAAAGCAAACAATAAATGAAAAATCTTCAAAAGCTTTAATACAAAATTTGTTGGAGAGATTTTTTTCATAAAGCGTGCAAATCTTGCCACATATTCCAAGTGTTCTACTGACTGCAGTTTAAGGCAAATAATTATTTCATTAAACACTATGATTGCAAAGAGCTGGCAAATGGCATCTATAGTACAGAAGGGAAAAAAACAAGGGAGAGAAATACTCTGAAGTATGCAAAGTATTTTCATATCCTGTTTTTAAATTTGTGACAAGAATGCATTTAAATACTCCTTTAACAACAAAGATGCACAGACAGTAAAAGAGTCCAAAGTGCTAACTGCAATTTGATTTATTGTGTTTGCTTTGAGTTATAGTTGAACAACAAGCCATATGTACTTCAAGTCCAGCTCAGAGTGAGACAGCCATAATGTCTGCAAAGTCTAGTGGGAAAGATTAGTAAATGTCACAATACCTTCAGGGCACAGTAGATCCTTAAAATAGGTAATGATTCAAGAGTTTAAACAGGAAAAGTACAGCAGGGTGCCTTGAAAAAAAAAAATCTGCATCAGCCTGAAAGGGCCTACTAACTTAAGCTTAATGATGAGCAAACTGAAAGGTCACTCTGCATTGCCATCAGTGTATGCTCATCTACAGCTTGTTGATGTGACTGATGCAATCATTCAGCAGGCCAGTAGAAGAACTATTAAAAGAGTTCAAGTCACCCAGTGCCTCTTAAAAAAAGATCATCTGTTTTTCGTCTACGTTATGACACACATTTGATGACAAGATTATTCACAGGAGGGACCTTCTGAACGTCAAATGAAAGTGCTTTATATGCTCCACAGTCAGTTTATATGTTTATGTCTATATAAACATATTTTATCACTTAGAGAAATAACAGATTATGCCTTTTGATATGCCAAGTCCCACTAGAAGAAGTGATACAGTAGTTAATCTAAATAGCTTATATCCAAGACTTCTGATTTTTATTTAGAACATGGGTAATGACTACCTGTACCATGTCTGCAAATTGATAAGATTTACAATAATTCAGTAATAATCATTATCATCTATATTAATGCCCACATGCAGTCCTTTGAACAGAGTAGCATATGAAAACAATTATGATTTTGCAGTTTAAAGACACTATGAACAAGTTACTGTCAAACTAGTTGTAAATTTTAATTGTTCTTTAAAAAAGCTCTCATAGTAAGGCATTTCCAAAATGTTTGCCATCTGATATCTGAATGAAATATACACATCTAAAAAGGTTCTCCAAAAATCCTAAAAATAACACTAAAATTAAGTTCTGATAAGCTGACCAAATGAAGAATCAAACCTTTTCCTTAAAATGCTGAAATAAAATATTGAACAATGTTCAACACTTTTACTAAAAAATTTTTGAAGCAGAGAAGTGAACTTCAGGTTGACTTAAAACCTAAAGTCAATTTTAGGCTTAGGGCAACCGAAAGAGTAACCATGTGGTACTGTGACTTAACATCCTTGCATGCAAACAAATGAACAAAACTAAACAAAAAAGATGAAAATTATTTTAAAAAATTAAGGGATAGAGTATCCACCTCTGACAGGTAGTATGAAGAATGCTTAAACATAGTCTATTCACAAATACAAGCAAGGACATACCACGTAACAGTGATAAGTTTAAGAGACTGGGGACAAAAGCTATGATTATGCAATGGGGTACAGCAAGTTGTTACAAATAAGCAGCCATCCTTCCAAATGTTCAAATCTTATCTAAATTAATGAAATAAAGAGGCATGATTTTTGCATCATGACTCCAGTACTAGGTACTATGCATGCACACAGGACAACATCAAACAATTTATAAAGACAAAACAAATCCTGATAAAAAATAGCAATGCTATTTCCATTACCATTGTCACTGCAGCATGTGGGGAAGGGCAAGAGAATAGGGTTTTTTGACATACACACCTCTAAACATGAGAGATGGCTACTATTATGACTTCGGAGGGCCACGAAGATGATCAGAGGGATGGAGCACCTCCCCTATGAGGACAAGCTGAGAGAGCTGGGGTTGTTCAGCCTGGAGAAGAGAAGGCTCCAGGGAGACCTTATAATGGTTTTCCCATATCTGAGGGGAACTACAGGAGAGCTGGGGAGGGACTCTGTGTCAGGAAGTGCAGTGAAAGTACAAGGGGCAACGAGTTTAAATTGGAAGAGGGGAGATTTAGATTAGATACTAGAAAGAAATTCTTTCCTGTGAGGGTGGTGAAGCACTGGAACAGGTTGCCCAGGGAAGTCCTGGAAGCCCCATCCCTGGAGGGGTTCAAGACCAGGCTGGAGGGGGTTTTGAGCAAACTGCTCTAGTGGGAGGTGCACAAAACCCCAAATTAATTCATATCATGCATCCTCTATATTTCTTTCTTATGAAAGGAATAAAATTGAGTTTCTTCATGTTTTGCCTTGCTTTTTCTTTCAGATGACCTATAAGATACTGAATGTTCACATGAATTACACAGAGATTGAAAGAGTTGGGCTTATTTGCTCTTGGGAGGAGCTAAGGAGGGATCTAACAGGAACCTTCAGCTGCCTGAGGTGAATCACAAAACCCGAGGCAAACACTTCTTGGTCACGGCAGAAGGTAAAGCAAGAGACAGCAGTGCAAACCTCCAGCTTAAATGTTAGGGGAAAAAATTCTGCACGAGGAATGCAGGGCAGCACTAGAATGGGTTGCCCAGGAGGTTTATGCAGGTTTTCAGTTTTTTGACAAGTCAGAGCTGACTCCGTCTAGTGTGGTGCTAATCCTGCTTCAAGCAGGAGAAGGTACTAGATGCTTTCCAAAAGCCCTTCCAAATATTTCTCACACCCTATCAACTCCTCAATTCTTGGCAGGCACGTATCAGGGATTCAGAAATAATAAGTATTAACACTAGTTATTTTTGGCTTGTCATTAGTGTTCACATCCATACTCTTAGCAGTTCTAAATGCCAAGGCTTTGGTTTCAGTGATATTTTTCAAGTAGGAAAGGATATTTTTGCCAATTTATCATTTCTAATCTGTTCAAAGCTTAAGCCAGAACTCTTCAGTGAAACTTCTTCATAAGCAACTGTACATAATGAAAATAAATTAACATCTATTATTTAGCTTTGTTCCTAAAATACTTAACATATGCCCACAGGCTAAAGCTTATATTGAAAAACTAAACAGAATTTATAGATAGGGAAACTTCACCACTCTCTGAAGACTCAGTAATAAGATACAGTAGAAATAGGACTAGCTGTCTGATAACTTCCTGAGTGCACAGAAATACCAGTAACAGGTCAGAATTTAGTAAATGTAAAATATTATTACTAACATTTTCATAACTGCAACAGCCATAGTGAGGTATGACTGAACCCACAGCACAGGCATTTAGGAAATGGTGCAATGGATACAGCATGGGAGTTCCATTTATTTCCCAGTATTTTATAACCCTGCACCCATGGTGCATGGGCTGGCCACGTCCTAGGGGTGGAGCAGGTGCATTCCTCAGTGAGGTACCCTACTCATTTCATCTGAGGTACCCAGCAGAGAGTAAGTCAGGTCACTTCTGGCTTGTGTGTTTAGGTTTCCTTCCAAATTGCCTGGAGGAACACTACGCATCAGGATGCAGATGCAGTGAACACATGGATCAAGGCTCTCCAATGTGCCATCAAACATCTGTCCGTGCCACGGACGCAGCCAAAGGGACTTCAGGCAACTCTGCCATGGGGAGAACAGCCTCCTGGGACTATGCAAAAGTAAATAAATAAAAAGTTCTTGAGATTGTCTCCCATGGTCTTAAAAGCCCAGAGAGGAAGTTGTGCAAGGATAATGAATGTACGTGCGTGTGTGTGAAAGACTGAGAAAAATTAGTTATCCTTATTTGATTATGCCTAGATTTCTGATCTATTTCACCAAAGAAACACAATACTGACAGAATCTGCTTGGTTATGGCAAAAAATAAGAACATGCCAAAAAGATAAGCAAGCCTTGACAAATTCTTGAGATGTAACCGAGATGTCTGAATGTTGTGTAACACATGAAAAAAAAGAAAAAGATGTATACGGGAGAAAAAAAGACAGTATGGAAAATAAGGAAATTAAAAAGTCAAACCAAGGCGGGGGGAAACATCACTGACTGCTTTGTGAAATACCAAGAGAAAATGGATTTCTGATATCTGTATTGGGGTCCTGTTTAGTGTTGTCTTTTGGTTTCTTTCTTAAACTTTTTGTGGCCTTATTATAGCAAAGACTGTATCTGTAAGGAGAGATGTTACTAACAGATATCTCTCCAGTGTGCATGGTCTGAAACCATGAAGTAAAATCAATATCAGCTTCACTTTATTCTAAATATATGACATATGCTAAACCAAGTTAAAAAAAAAATACAGGGCAACTTCAAGGAAATAGTAAATTATTTGGTCTAAAACTGTTGTGACAATCTTTTCAATTCTGCTTCGAGTTGTGATACAACTTTCAGTCACCACTGAAAAACGCTTCTGCCAAGAAAGCCCTTGGTCAGGGTAGAATGATGGTCCTAACAGGCTTGAAGAAAGGAATTACCAAAAAGCAAAATTAATGTTCTCTCGTCTTATATGTCCACAAAGACTGAATATGCATGGGTGCTGAAGTCAAAACCCTAATGAGTCCTGTTTGGAATGGAAACAAAGCCATCCCAAAGCGCATCAGATTCTCCTGCTCCCACACACATGGTATCTGCCTCTCAGATTTTGTCCTCTTTGAAAGACAAAATGGTAAAAAATCCTCCAAACTAACTAAACATTATGAAAATTTTATTCTAGAATGTGTAACTATTATTTTATATTGAAAAACTATGCATTACCAACAGGAAAGCAAAATAAAGTATATAAACAAATTTTTGTGATGGTAAACCAGATTGGTTTTGGTCTTCTGACTAAATATTTTCCTGTAGCTTCTAGAAGACCTGTTTGTTATCCCAAATAGGATTAATTTCCACTGCCATTAGATCCAGAATTAAAAATAATTATTCAGATTTAATTGCAAACATGCTTTTGCTTATATTTCATGGTTTTTTGAAGCTGCATTTCAGAAACTAAAACATGATTTAGACTTGCAGAACTTGGATCACTGAGGGCTGAATATTGTATCCTGAAGCTCAGCCTAAACACAGAGGGAAAGAAAACCGGGCACATAATTTTATTTATTTTCAAAGGACAGACGGGGTGACATATGGGTTCAGAATACTGTTTAGACTCCAAGCCTAAAGCGATAAACACATACATAATATGTACAGTTATGATATGTGCACTCTATGTATATTAAGTATACAAAAATATAGGGGATAAATATACTGGATTTGGGAAAGCTGATGAGAAACGTGTCACACTAGGAAAACCAAGGAAGAGAAATTAATTAACAGGAAATAACATAGCTCAGGAAAACATTTTCATACAGCTTTAAGACAGACATCAAATGGTGTGCAGCAGGACACACAAGTTAAATAAAGTAGTATAGAGGAAGCAGAAAATAACACTACCTGCCCTATTTTGGAAATATAAAGCTGTGCAACCTGTATTACCAGGAGCAGTCTGGCAGTAGCTACAAGAGAATGTAAGGTGTGGGGACAATGTGGCTCTATATTTACTGATACCTCAGTCATAAAAATACATAAAACGTGAAACAGACTACAAAACACTCTTAAATGTTTGCAGCTTAATTGATTTTTCTCTCAGAGGCCTCTGTGATTGAGGAGAAAAAATTTATCTATTTAATAATAACATAACCATTTACAATAAATACAATAATAGATAATAACCAGAAACAGAAACTCAAAAGTTAAGCAGCAGTTCTTGTAAGGTAGTATTGGAATATCAAAGCCTTTCCTTTAACTTTCCCTTAAAATGAAGTTGACCGATCCACCAAGAAAACAAAACTTATTTTATTCTACTGAATGTATTTTATCTTTTAAGATAGCATTATATGACATCTACGCAGACAGATATCTAAGTTCTCTCTTAGAACTTGTATGAAAAGTTGTTCTAAACACAGGACACCCAAACAGCAAAACTCACCCAAAAACATGTATATTTTTAACCCAACTGAGGGGAAAAACAAATTCAAAAGAAGGATTTATGAAATGAATTTATTTTTTTCAGCTTAAGCTGAAACATGAACAACTGATTTAACACTGAAATGGTATTCAAATGTTTGACTCCAATCCCCTATTGCTTCTAAATTCACTCAGAAGTCAAGATTATTAATTCTTCCTGACAGAAAATCAAGATTTAATGATCATCTGATAACCCTTAGGAATTACAAAGTAAACTTAGATGATAATTCAGACAAAATAAAATGATTTTATATAAATTAAAAAACCATCACGTAGAATGTCTATTTAGGCATTTCCTCTGGGGCAGTAACTAATTTTTAAGAAAATACAGAAAAAAAGGAGAATGTTTCAATACCTACCAAAAAAGTTTACAAGCAAGATAATTATTAGTATTTGTGGACTTCTTACCATTATATCCTCTACTTAACTAAAACAGACAAACAGAACCCCTCAAGCACACCTTCAAGAGCCTGTAACAGGGAAATGCATGAAAGATTTTTAACCCGATGACCTTGTGGCAATAACAGTGCTTACTTTAAGACAACACCACTTTTCCAGATCAAGCTGTCTACTCACCAAGGCATATAATGCCCAAAGTTGTTAAAGCAATGTGCTTTGGACAACTTTATAGAGAAACCGATTTCAACCTAGTAAAAATGATACACTGTAAATGATTTTTAGGTAAATTTTTAGCTTTCAGGTCACGTCTGCAGGGAAGTAACATTAGAACTAACAGTGGTGTGAAAAATGGAGATGCAGAATCTGTACAGCTTGTGCATTGATTTATTTTTTTTTTTTGCCCCAGAGTTCTCTTTGCCAGCAGAAACACTTTAAAACAAAGTACAAGCCAATGACAATCTATTTATATATGGCTGTGTTCAGGGTTTTTTTTGTATACTATTTAACGATATTTATTCTTCAAAGCCATTAAAATTGTATCTCTCCACTGAACGCCCATTGACTTTCCTTGGTGCAAAGTTACTACAAACACACATGCACACAAAAAAAATAAAAATAAATATCAAGCAGGGCAGCATTCTCTGTAGCACCGGGTAAAAGATTACACCAGAAAATCTAAGAGCCAAAGAAAGCTCTAAAGGCAGTTCCAGTACATTCTGTCTGGAATAAAAAAAAAACCTGATGGATGCTTCTCCGAAATCCTTTAGTTGTATAAACTTGAAACAGGATTTGGAGGGTCCCGCTAATCCAACCCATGAAAAAACTTCTTGCTGATGCCAAATCTGTTTGTTTTACCCTGACCATTTCAGTAATACACATCAAATGGAAGAAAGGGGTGCCCTACCCTGCAACTAACAGTTACGACTCGGAGAGGGAGACCGAAAGAGCTGAGAAACCCTCCCCGAGCTCTGGTACTAACATGTAAGTGGTTAAGAAATGTTAATTGCTTGAATGAAAGCCACAACAAAATCTCAAATTTTCGCCTTCAATAAAATCTGAAGACTAGCAATGTAAAATACAAAAAAGCTTTTATAGAAAGCACAGTTTGATTTTTTCTTTAATATTTCTATAAAATTGATTGTACAGAATTTTGTACATTTCTATACAACTGATTGGGAAAAGATTCTGGAGACCTTCTTCAAATCTGCAAAATGAAATACCAGAACAACATTTCCTTTTTCCTTATTACAATTCTCCTTTTTTGTTTTTGCCTTGTCATCAAGTATTTCACCTGAAAGTAGTTTTATTTTTAACACTATGTTTTTGAGACTGGCAAAGGGCTTCCATATATTTCTATGACATTCCCCACACATTTAAATTTAATCATTTAATTTTTCATCTGCATACAATTCTTGATTTGTACACGACTAGTACTCAGTGGATTGTAGAATACCAACCAAATACAGAAATTTTAAAACAACTTAATATTTACTGAAAAGGAAAAGCAGGTATCTTCTTGAAGTACTTCCAAAAACATGTTATTTTTTCTCCTAAATACTTTCTATATACAAACCTTAATCTATATTAATTAAGAAAAAATATGCTTTGCTGGCAGCATATGTCCATCTTCTATATCTTCAATTTGAATTTTGAATAAGGCTCAAGTTTATGCCAGCTTTAAGTGCTTGATGATGATGTGTTGCCTGCAAGCTATTTTCAGGTATATAATGTTACAGTTTTTTCAAATGTAAAAATATACAGAACGGTATGTTAAAAACTTCAGACAGTAAATCTACGCCTTTATGCAGAAAGTGTTCTGCAGTGATTCATGAACCCTGTAAGAGTTTGGACAAGAAACTTCATATGAAAGATGGTTTAAAATTCTTTGATACCACCTTTCCTGTTTCAGCATATAAATCTTTATGTGCTTTAACTTAAAATTGCTAGCAGTTCGTGTCAAGACTATTAGAAAATGAGCAGGAAATAAGTTTTGATATTTATTGTACATTTTGGCAGCCGCTCAGGAGAGCAGTGCTTAATCCACCCCTGTTCATCTCAGGGGAATATAGGCAGGAGAAGAACCCTTTTTTCTGCAAAAAGTGGTAAGAGGATATGTACTGCTGTCTTTGTTGGGAAACAGCTTGCCTTACAGCTCTCTTAAACCATGAAAACCACAGTTCTGATCCTCACGGCTTTAAACTTTGCAGGTCAAGCACCCCTCCTTTCCCCCCAGAGTTGCTGTCTGCAATTTTAAATGCCAAAGTTGTAACATAAAAAAAATTACAGATGCTGGCATTTGTGGAATTGATATAATTGCTCTCTTCTTCTTCTATGCAGTAAATAGAAGTGATAATGATAAATGATGCTAACAATTATGCTGTTACAGCTTTAAATTAACTACACACACAAAATTTCCCTTTAGATTAACATTCCCTAAAATCTTCATATTAGACTGGTCAAAAAAAATCCTAACATATGGAATATTTTAATTAAAATACTTACCTCATACTACTTTTCTATGTTAACTTCCTAGAAAAAAAGAATCCATACTTCAGGGGCAAAGTCTGAGATCCATGTTTACAAAATACACTTCTGTACATGAGGGAAAAACCCTCCATTTCCACTCAAAGTTTCTTCTCCACCTCAACAGAGAAGATGCCATTCTTTGTTTGGAAGACTGTCAATGAAAACTTTGAATAACTGTAACAGATACTATGCACTACCTGCAATATAGGCCCCAAACACATTCCCTACAATTTGTTCATTAAATTAAAATTCAAATTCCTATCCCTAGCTGCTCCTCTGGTGTCATTTACTGCCCCTCACTTGTGCTGAGACAGCTGTTTCGTATGGTCACTATCGATGCAGACTCAGAGATCGCTGTTTGCTGAACACACCACTCACACACACCCCTTCATCTGGAGATGTCACCAACCAACAGAAGAGGAATTTCACATTTCAACAGTCATCAATATTTTATGTAAAGTATTAAATTATGGAATCTATTATTTCTAGAAGATCTGTGATCAAACTGCAGATTCCTGTATTTCCAGCACTGTATATGTATGTAAACATGTAGACACACACACACCCCCCTAACACACACACACTTCATTATTCTGCCAGGATTGTTTAATCAGTAAAAACCTGATTTTACATATATATCACTATTAAATGCTGAAGTGGCTTTTTTCTCCTTCAGACTATAGGCAGACACTTTATGTTTCTAATAGCAAATTATATTTGACATTTAATTTAAAAACCAAGTTACCCTAATCTAGAGCTCTACTACAACAATGGTAAAGCAATGAAGCTTTCCATAGGACAACCCCCCTTTTTTTTTAAATTTAAGATAATTTCAGTGATGAGTAATTGAAAATGTGGTTTAGAATTTATTACTTTGCATGGTTAATTACAGTAGAACAGTTCCAAAAGATGATGATCCAATAAAGTAATGATTTTCTCTCTGAAACATTGTATCAGAGTAAATAAATTAATAAAATGCAAATGAATGAGTACTTGAATTCTATTGAAAACATTAAACGTATACCAATATATAATCCAGTCCTAGTGCTTAAGCATTACACCTAAAAGAATGTACTAGGAATTTATAGAACCGACAATCTAGACAAATCTAAAACCTTACAACAGGCAGCTCTTATATCCTTAATTCATCACTAGGAAAAATGTTATATTCAATTATGACCATACAATTAGTCCACAATTCTTCTTAAGCTGAGAAGAATCTATTTCCTAACTTCATCAGCTTCAGAACATAACTAAGTCAAGGCTTTATCTCCATTGTATGTAGATTTTTCACCTCTTTCTTCAAAATGAAAATAGAAGACGTGTTTAACCAGATTATCTGATTTTAAAAAGATATTTTTGCATCAATTGTGTCCCATTCACCTGCAGCTATTCAGCAGCAGAAGAACTCATGACCTTATTCTTCTTTCCTAAAGAGCACAGAAGCTAAATGAACTCCTTGCCCATGTTCCTGAAAAACAAAAGTCTGAACTAACCTACACAATTTTGCATCAGTTTTTATCTTTATCTTTTCTCTATCTAGCTTCAACAGATTAGAAGGTTATCAGTAGGTACATGGTAGATGCAATTAAAGCTTCCTGAACACTTTTGACTGAAGAGCTTTAAAATAATTAAAGTGGGTTTACTACAGCTGAGTGGAAAAGAACTGTCATGCATGAACCACATAAGAAATCTGCTGTGCTGAGCTCCATGGCTAATTTTAAATCGCTAGCATCGCACCTGAAGTTACATTTTCTATTTTAGTAACTCTGGACTAAAACCCGTTTTTTCCTAATAATTTTAGTTCCCTAGGGCACAGATAATTTTCAACTCAGAATATCCTCTTCCCAAGGATGTCTGTCCCTACAGAAAGGCTGTAGTCTCTGGGTATACTCCAAAGAATTGTTTCACGATAGATGATACCTGACAGTACTTAGCAAGAATGTCACGTATCGCAAATATTGGCCGATAATACGCAGTGCAAAGGCTGCAGTGTCAGATCTTAGACATATCACCACACTAAAGCACAGTACCACAAACATTAGCAGAGACACTGTCATGATACCATGCCTCGTGCACAGCAGTGCTTTCAAGATAAGTTTATTAGGATGTCTTTAAATACTTCATTTTATAAAACGTAAATACCATGTTCCTGTCCATTTTCATTTGTACATAATCCAGCGAAGAGATGTGAAAGTCAAGCTGCCTGTGGGCTTTCTATGGGAAGTCACCTTGACTATGCCACCACCTTCCTGCTGAAAAGCAGGCACTGTGTCACATTGTCCTGGTTTGAGGTAAAACAGAACTAATTTTCTGTTCAGTAATTTTACTTTTTCTTCTGGGCCTCTTCTAACTAACTAAGCTCTGAAATTAACAGCATATTGTTCAGAAACTGTTCACTCTCACAGTGATAAGAC
>BJBW01009473.1:0-17817 GCA_004320125.1 Scolopax mira | reverse complement strand
GGGGAGACCTTATCATGCTTTATAACTACCTGAAGGGGGTGTGTAGAGAGGCGGGGGTCGGTCTCGTCTCCCAAGTCACAGGAGATAGGACAAGGGGCAATGGCCCCAAGTTGCACCAGGGGAGGTTTACATTGGATATTAGGAAACATATCTTCATGGAGAGGGGTATCGGGCATTGGAATAGACTGCCCAGGGAAGGGGTTGAGGCACCATCCCTGGAGGTGTTCAAAAGACGGGTTAATATAGTCCTTAGGAATATGGTTTAGTGATTTTTGTGAGGGTTAGGTTGATAATTGGACTAAATGATTTTTAAGGTCCCTTCCAAGCTGGAAAATTATATGATTCTATAATTCTATGATCCTATACAAGCTTATTTATGCACTCCATACTGGAGAGTTTGTTCATAGTAGTCTTGTGAGACTGGGAACTCATAATGGTAGTTCTCATGCTTTAAGTATAAATCCTTTCCCAGATTCATGGAATTGTCAGAGTTGGAAGGGACGTCTAGAGATCATCTAGTCCAACTCCCCTGCTAAAGCAGGAATGCCTAGAGCACATTACTCAGGACTGCATCCAGGCTGGTCTTGAAAATCTCCAGAGAAGGGGATGAAATTCCATTGGCCTCTGTTAGGTAGTGAATATTTAAAATTAAATGAGAACATTTCACTAGGTTTTAATACAATTATCCAATTTTCCAACTATCATACTACAGTTGTAATCCTAAAAACAACAAAAAGATATGTAAATTAGAAAGAAGGTGAAGTAATTATATCTACAATTCTCAAACATTCTTGATCCTTTTATTCCTGATAATGGCATATACTTGTAACAAGTGGAGACTAGGAAAAATAGAACTTAATAAGTATTGATTTGTGTACTTGCCTAGCATTTTTTTAAAGAATTACTTGTTTTATACTTATAATTTTCTTTTTCATAACACTATTATAGTTTTAAAAATATGCATAGTTTGAAAGACCGAAGAGAAATATTTTCTGTATTCAAGATACTATAATGGAAAAATTTCTGCTGCTGTAGAACTGTCTCTCCCAGCACACATAAGACAAAGTAAAGAAGGAAGAATCTATGCCAAAAGATGAGTCTCAACATCTTTCTATTTTTACTATCTGATTTGCATTGTATTTATTTTCGCTAACCAAAATAACACAAACAGAGCTCACCGGTTACTCTACCAAAATGTCCTTGGGTTAATAAAACTTTCACACATAAAAGTTCACTATTCTTGAGAGTTGATTTATGATGCCATTGGACTTTGCTAAATTCCTGTAGTCTTCAGTGAAACCAGATTACACTTGATCTAAAAATCATAAATACATAGATACAGCTTGACAGTTCCTGGATAGGAAGGGCTTCAGCCACATGCCCTAATCAGTTCTCACCTTTTGCTTAGGATCAAAAGAGGAGTTGATTGTGGTGTTATTCATAACAACACAAATGTTTGCTGAGGTCAACAAGCCTAAGTCAGCAAGAATGCACCTGGTAAAAAATGGCAGTACATCCTGATCAAATCATTCATCCATGACAGATATGAACCAATTTTTATGCCTTTTTGGTTACTATTAGTTATATATAGTAAATGTACTCAGGACCTGAAATAAGATATTCAATTGTTACTGCCAGGATCCTGCTATGACATAGTAATTGAGATCTATCATAGAATCATAGAGTCATTTAGGTTGAAAAAGATCGATTCAACTCATAAATATGACACTGTCAAGTCCACTACTAAACTATGTCCCTAAACACCACATATACACATCTTTACATGCCTCCAGGGATGATGACTCAGATTGAACCTGCTATCAATTGGCACCCACAGATCCCTTTCTGCAGGGCTGCTCTCTAGCCACTCCTCTCCCAGTTTATACTTGTGCCCAGGGTTACTCTGTTCTAGATATGGAGTCTGGCATTTTTGACCACACTTGGAGCTCTGCCATCCAACCAGTTCTTCATCCAGCACACCATAAACCCTCTCATCCCACAGCTGCACATCTTGCCCAGAAGAATGCTGTGTGGAGCAGTATCAAAAGGCTTACTAAGATACAGAAAAACTACATCCATCACCTTCCCTTCATCCATTAGGTGGGTGACCTTATCATAGACGGGTATCAAATTAATTAAACACGACTTTCCTTTCATGAACCCATGTTGATTGTGCCTGATGATTTTATTATTTTTAAATGCCTTTCTATAGTACCCAGTATGATCTTCTCCAGGAAATGAGGTTAGACTAACAGGTCTGTAGTTCCCTGTATCTTCCTTCACACCTTTTTTGTGGACTGGAATCTCATTGGCTAACTTCCAGTCAGCAGGGACCTACCCAGATTCCCAAGACACTTGGTAAATAATCAAGAGGGGTTCTGCCATAACATCTGCTAGCTCCTTCAGAATTCTGGGATGAATCTGATGAGGCCCATGTACTTGTGAACATTCAGCTGATATACCTGGTCCCTTTACAATTTCAGCATCTACACAGAGAAAGTCACTGTTTTCCACATTAGTGGTCCTCCAACTCAGGGAACCAGGCAGAACAAAGTCTGTTAGTATTATTAAAGACTGAGGCAAGAAAGCATATTGAATGCCTTGGCTTTTTCTTCACCCTTGTTAGTCAGATGACTATCTTCAACAAGTATCTGTCCAATCTTTTCTTTAGACTTCTCCTTGCTATTAACCTCAGAGGGCAACAAAGAATCGCATGGCAGCTGCTCTCTCAGGCCCCCCCCCACCACAGCCGCCAGGAGAGAATCAGAAGAAAAAGGCAAAACTCATGGATTGAGGCAAAGGCAGTTTAACACAGCAGCAAAGGGAATAAGAAAACAACAACAGTAACACTGAGAGAGGAATATACAACCACTATTATGATACTACCACTCGCCAACCAGGCCAGGACGACCCAGCATGCTCCCCAGCAGCAAATTCCTGCCCCATCCCACAGCCCGAACCCAGCTACCTCCTAGGCATGGTTTAAAATGGGATGGAATATCTGTGTCCCTCCTAGATCCTGGAGAGAATTAACCCTATCCCCACCAAAACCAGGACACATACTTAAAAAAACCTTGTTATCTGAAACAACTCTGGCCAGTTTTAACTGTAATTGGGCTTTTACCTTTCATGTCTTCTCCCTGCATAAACAAACCATAGCTCCGTACTCTTCCTATGAAGCCTGATCTTTGTTCCAGAGACCATACAGTTTCCTTTTTCTTTTGAGCTCCACAAGGTGTTCCCTGTTCAGTCAAGCTGGTCTTCTGCCCCTCTTGCTTGAGTTATGACACAGTGGAATTGCCTGCTTATGTGCATCTAAAAGATTGTTTTTGAAGACTGACCATCACTCATAAACTCCTAAGCCCTCAAAAGCAGATTCATGGAGTACTCTGCTAAATAGCTCCCTTAATAGCTTAAAGTTTGATCTTCTGAAGTCTAGGGTAGCAACTCTGATGCCCTTTTTCGTCATTAGAGTGAAAATTTTAAACTCAACCATCTCATGATCACTGTGGCCAAGACAGCCACCTACTGCCACATCCCCCATGATTTTCTGATTGTTATTCTCACACATCTGTTGCACAAGTACAGGACATGAACAATTAAAGGAAAAAAAATGAAGATCATATGGAAAACCAAAGTAATAGAACACTAAATATGAAAATATTAAAACATTCTCTTTGAGTTAGCAACAGAAGTTAGTAAAGGCTTGTATTTCATGCAAAGAAGCTAGAAGTATCCCTTGCTTCACTCTAGAATGTACTCCAGGAAATCAAGATCAATAATAATCTTGTATGATCTTAATTTTAAAGAGAAGAATATAAAAAGCATATTGTTCTAAATTGCATTTAAAGTAGAAATTAGAAGAAATGGCCCCATATGCACAGCAACGTGATTCTTAACAATAATATTTAATTCTAATTTCTGACCCTAAGTGTAGAGTATTACTATACAATCAAATATCTGCAAGTTAAAATCTAAAGTGGCAGTCACCAACCCTTGCAACTTTTGCAATCCCTTGGCAACTTTTTATCCAGAAGTAATACACTGTACTTGCTCCAGGGTTTTTGACTAACCCTCACAGCATGTTTCAGCTGACAAATAAGGAAACTTAATCTTGCATGTCTATAAGTGAATTAGATCTCTAAGTTTCCATGGCATTTGACAGACCCTGAAGAAACACTCCATTTATATTTGATCAGCTGAATAGATCTCCAGACCTTATTGGCAGTATTGACTAGGGTGCCATAAATTGTAAGAGGAGTTAAAACACCGTAGCTCAAATGCAAGGTACTCTATTAGAGGCTTTGGTGGCAAAACTAAGAAGAATCATTACGGTTTCAGCCACCACTATTTGAAAAAATTATGCAAACACAGCAGATTGGTCTTTTACAAGATACAGCTTTGTTGTGATGCCAGCTGAAGAAGAGCAAGAAACACTCAGATATATTGCATGCCATTCTCAGGGTCCTACAGCATCAGTTTTGAAGGAGATCTTCCTTCTGAGGAATTTTAGGATCTCCCTAAAAAACATGGTGAGAAAATGCATGTAAAGTGGTGTAGCTTCTCTTTACCTAATTCAAAGATCCTAATAGCATAGTATGGTTTTCCCTGTCAACAAACAAGAATAAAGCTGAACTTCGAGAAGGCCAAGAACACTTTTGAGAAAATTAACTTTAAAAGCTGTTTTAAAGAAAAAAAAAAAAAAAAAACAAAAAAACAAAAAAAAAACCAAAAACCAAAAAAAACCCCAAAACACCACATATCAAAAAACATATGACCTACTTCTCAGCAGTGTTAAGTAAACTGATGGGATTCTGTAATTGGCTACAGTAATTCCAGTATACAAGGCAATGCCTTCAGAGTTAGCAGAAGTATCTCACACAGCACAACATTGTATTGCAGAGACATATGCCTAAGTATATGTTTTAGGAAACAGTTTGTCTCTGATCTTAATGTCATCTTAACAGGTTCACCTTTTACGTAGATAATGTTTCCTACCTTTTTGATGCCAAATTAAGAGTTATATACATAAATACCAAGTCAGAGAAAACCTTCATACAGTTCTCAAGCAAAATCCCAGTCTTTGTGAATGCTAAATGAGTAGAGATTTGTTAGAGATTTTGTAGAAAAATGTTAAATGAGCAGAAAAATGTAAGCCTTGTTTATTGATTGGGTGGTGTAAAAGGCCAGGTATGCAAATCGTAAACAGAACCTCTTTCTTGATTGACCTACTCTTTTCTAGGATCAGAAATTAGTCTGTTCAGACTGCCACATATCTGTCTGTGTCAACCTGTCTCAAATTATCAGTCTTGGATTTGTGATGATAAGTATGGGTGAGATGTAAAGACTCCAAACATCTTTGACTCTGGATCCTCTGGTTAAATAAATGCTAGCCACTAAGGTGAATAGAAAATCATACTTCTGATAAGTATTGCAGCCCTAAAGGATCTGTGGTGTTTTGAAAGGTAGAGGCAGAGCCCCGTGCCTAAATACACTGTAGTGCTGCCTAACTGCCCTTGCACATTCAGTAATATTTTCCACCACGTTCAGCCAGCTGACGGCATAAAAAGTGTGTAGTCTCTTAAATAAAGCCACATTTTGGAAATTTGCTTCTAAGTCTTGACGGGACAAACAACGTGGTTGGAGTCACTTAGGTTGAAATTATGCTGGTGTCTAGGAATATTGGCTGTTTGCTAATTTCTTACAAAGGACAAAAAAAATCATTTTTCCTGGTGATGTTTATTCACTTTAACCAGACAGAAATAACACTAACCTAAAGGGCATGTTTACAGCTTAAAGTAAAATGGGCTTAATCTAATACCTGTGATAAAGAGCCTTTAAACTCTGAGTAGGATGAAGTGAATAGAACAAATATTCAAATATTTTAGAGCTATATCAGAATGACATATATTCAGAATTTTTATCTAAATGTATTTAGCTTTTAAATGGAAGCTGTAGAGAGGGTTAATAATGAAAGCATGATATTTCAAGGTGCTTTTCACTTGAAGAAGAATGTTAAATAAGGAGTCACTGTGGAGTGACTGACTGTGACAATTATAATTAACATACATATAAATGTGGTCAAATAAAAGAAAATGGATGTGAACACTAAATCTAAAATCAATCTTTATCCTAATAAAAAGCCTTCTCTTAAACTATGAAAATATTCCTCAGCTTTTAAGTGCTCTAGACAGTTTTTTCCTTCACTGCAGTATGTCCTTATTTAAGTAGGGCTGAAACAGATGGGAAGGGTAAGCATATCTAAACCAGTGTTTCATGGAAAACCTCATAATCTTTCCAAACTGTCTCTTTTTCTGGTCCAGTCACTGGAGACAGAGAATCAGTGACTATCAGACAGCAACTGAGAGGGAGTGGAATCCATCGAAGGTAAACAGCTGACTTCAGGATAGGTTCTAGGAGGATGAAGGAAAAGCAGTCCGTCTTTTTCTGACACAATGAAAAGAAAGTAAGCTGTTCAGACTACTACCTCCAGCTACAAAATAGCATCAGAAGAAGAGACAAAATCAACCAACCAACCAACCAAAAAAAACCAGTCTCAAAACTTCTTCTACAATGGGGATAACATAAAAAGGGATTTTTATGAAATCTTTGTTCCTCTCCCTCCCGTATTTTTTTACTACAAGCCCAGTAGATTTGAGGCTGTTCCAAGGAAGCCTGTTCCATGGACTATAGGTTGTTCCATACATTACAAAGTGTAATTCACAATTCCAGTATTAATGAAGGGAAGAACTGAAAAAACACTTTAAAAGATTATGGCTCCATGATTAGTCTGGAGAAGTATTTTTTGTGCCTGATTTACTAGACAAATAACATCATCATGGAATTCTCCCTTGTCTTGCCCTTTGAATTGTAATAGTGAAAAGACTGAGCATGACAATTTTGGGGGGTTCAAATTTCCCAATTTCTTCTGTCTTAAGTCCTGAAAGTTTCTTCTCTTCTCTCAGAGTCTTTTCAAGTATCTGAAAGATCTATAAAGACTTTTTTTCAGGGCATATAGTTACTGTATGGAACAGAACATACAAGTGAGCCATTGATCTATACTTGCATTAAGGAACAATTTTCATTAAGACCAGCAATTGCGGTCATGATGAAGGCTCCATTTGATGTCGCAGTCTCCTTCAGCTGGCAAGATTTTAGCTTTCTGTAATTTCTCATGTGAATACAGATGAAAAAGGGAAAGAAGTAAAGTGGAGAGATTGCTACAACTGCAAAAGATGTTCTGGGGCATACTTCTGAATCAAGAAGGCCAAAATTCAGAATATTCCAACCAGTGAAGACTGCTATAGAAAGATAAGGCTGAAGATGTAAAAGTATGTGCTAGTAAGAACTTCATATTCCATTTTTATATCAAACACAAGATATTTTATGGAGAGACAAGGAGTAAAATAATGTCTGTTCAAGCGTATCCTGAAATAAAGGAAACATTGCTAACCAAGGAGATGTTTCAAGGATACACCAAAGGAACACCTCTTTGGGTACAATTTACTGACTAATGATCAGGCTCCTGGACAGAAAATAAAGCGAGGTAAAAAAGCACCATAGTCTTTACCTTGAAGGCATGAAATGAGTTGTTGCGTTATGACCTTAGTAAATTGACCATGTAACAGAAGCATCCAGTAATTTTGTGTCAAAAGGCAGTCATAGAATCACGGTTGTCTGCCCTTTGCATTTGACTCATCTCAGCTCCCTCTTGTAACACTGCCTTATTTGATTGCATGCCAACAAAAATTACAGAATACCAGAGTATTTAAACAAAAAAAACAGCATTTCATTCTGCCCCAGAAGTAGGGTCCCTAAGAGTTTCCAGATTTGTTGTAATAAACTATTAGATCTTCATTTAACTCATGTCTACATCTTGATCAAAGTAATCACAACAATTTTAAATAATGAGGATTTTTGTTATCCCTCAAAACTGGCCTTACCCTGTTCAGTCTGACATCAGTCATAAAAAACTTACTGACAACCACTAGGATGTTGCTCCAAGTGTTCTAGCAAATTCACCTAAAAATTTCAAACTGATGAGATTGCAGTCTGAAATGATATAACATAGACACACCACCTGCTACCACAAACTTAATAGCCATAAGAGCAAAAACTACACAGAAGAGGCAACTCGTGACAGGGAATCACACCAATGTAGTCTGCACTTACACAAAAAATGCCCTTAGCTCAGCCCTCAGGAATGCTGTGCAAACAGACATCCCTTACTATCACCTGTTTAGTTTTTTAATTCTGTATTTGTTTTCCGTGTCTTGTTCATCAAAATTACTACATCTGTCAGTCACAGTATGATGGTAGTAGAAAGGCAGAGACGTAAAGGTAATATAACTGTATTTGAATTAGTTTAAAGGTTTCTTTTTCTGATCAGAAATCTTGACTTTGAAACCTTATTATCGCCTTAACTACAGTTTAATGAAGTTTTCATCTACCTATTGATTTAACCTGATGTAAAAAAAGTTCTGTTGGAAACAACTGATTGCTACTTTTAATTAATAAGTAACAAATTAATGTCAGTAGTAATTCCATGTCTGTGAGTCTGCAATTTATCTGACAGAATTCCTTATGTCTTGAAGAATTTTAATGTGTTTGTGAGTTTTAAGCATTGATAACACAGATTAAGTTTCTGTTTAGATATAGCACAGCTTGAAAACATTATAAATAGTTCCAAGATTATGGATTATCAAGCTACTGTGTAACATAAATGACCATGGCATTGCTACAAAGAAAGGTTTTTGCTCACTGAATAATGTTGCACTTTCAATACTAGTACATCTAATAAACCAATACTAAGGGACCTTTGCCACAGGGTATCCCAGAGCAAATTATATTTCTTACCAGTCTGAAGCACTTTCAAGGTCTAGTTCCCAGGTATTGTCTGCCCATTGCTCTTTCTTACAGTGAAATTCAAGTGCCTCATCTCACATCATGAAGACAACCTCATCTATGTTGTTACTTACAAGTCATTCATATACTGCATCACTTTTGTTGCATAACAGAAATATCTCTAAGAGCATTTTATCTGTAGACGCATTTCTGTGATTTAGAATTTGTTGTCTTGGGACCTGATGAAATACACCCTAGAGTCCTGAACTGATGTAGTTGCCAAGCCATTTTCCATGATATTTGAAAAATCGTGGCAGTCAGGTGTAGTCCCTGTGGACTAGAAGAAAGGAAACCTCACACCCATTTTTCAAAAGGGTAGAAAGGAGGATCCTGGGAATTACTGGCCTCTCAGCCTCACCTCTGTGCCTGGGAAGATCATGGAACAGATCCTTCTAGATGCCACGCTTGGGCACATGGAAGACAGGGAGATAATTCAAGATAGACAGCATGGCTTTACTAGGGGCAGATCCTGCCTGACTAAGCTAGAGGCTTTCTATGAAGGAGTGACTAGGTCAGTAGATAAGGGACAACCTATGGATGTGATCTATCTGGACTTCAGTAAGACCTTTGACATGGTCCCTCACAACATCCTGCTTGCCAAATTGGAAGGATACAGATTTGATGGGTGGACTGTTCAGCGGATAAAGAATTGGCTGGAGGTCACATGTACTCAATGGCTTGAAGTCCAGATGGAGAGCACCAACAAGTGGTGTACCCAAAGGTTCTGTGCTGGGACCAATACTGTTTAACATTTTTATCAACAACATAGACAGATTGAAAGCACCATCAGCAAGTTTGTGGATGACACCAAGCTTTGTGGTGGTGTCAATACACCAGAGAGATGGGATGTCATTCAGAGGGACCTGGACAGGCTGGAGAAGTGGGTCCAGGAGGACCTCATGAGGTTCAACAAGAACAAGAGCAGGTTCTGCACCTGGGCCAGAACAATCCTTGGTATGAATACAGACTAGGGGATGAGGTATTGGAAAGCAGCCCTGAGGAAAGGGACTTGGGGGTGCTGATGAATGAGAAGCTGGACATGAGCAAGCAGTGTGCACTTGCAGCCCAGAAGGCCAGTCACATCCTGGGATGTATCAAAAGAAATGTTGCCAGCAGGTCCAGAGAGGTGATTCTGCTACTTTGCTCTGGGGAGACTTCACCTGGAGTACTGTGTGCAGGTCTGGAGTCCTCAATATAAGGACATGGACCTGATGGAGCAGGTCTAGAGGAGGGCCACTAAGATGATCAGGGGGTTGAGCACCTCTGCTATGAGGACAGGCTGGTGGGGCGGGGTTTGGTCAGCCCACAGAGGAGGAGGCTCCGAGGAGACCTAGTAGAGGCCTTCCAGTACCTGAAGGGGGCCTACAGGAAGGCTGGGGAGAGTCTGTCTACAAAGGCCTGCAGTGACAGGATGAGAGGCAATGGCTTTAAGTTGGAAAAGAGCAGATTTAGATTAGATATCAAGAAAAAGTTCTTTACTATGAGGGTGGTGGAGCACTGGAACAAGTTGCCCGGGGAGGCGATTGAGGCCCCTTCCCCGGAGATATTCAAGGTGAGGCTCAATGAGGCCTTGGACAACCTGGTCTAGTTGGGGGTGTCCCTGCTGACTGCGGGGAGGTCAGACTAGACCCTTGGAGGTCCCTTCTAGCCTGCGCCATTCCATGATTGTTTTTCAATGTTTGATTTTCTGTATAAGTGTTTTAATTTTGAAGAGCAAAGGAGAACTTAAAACTATAGAAACTGCTGAGCAAGCACTGCCATTCAGTGGATTCAGCAGCATACGGAAACATTAGTGGTAATAGTCTTTAAAAATTTCATTTGTAATTTTATAATGGAATGATATATACTGATAATGTTTTAAAAATGAAAATGTTTTGATTAATGACATAAAAGAAGCCTTTCCATTGAATTACAATTAAAAAATATATATTCATTTTGTCCACATCAAGGGGAAATCCAAAGCATTGTAAAAGGGGTCTAATTAACAATAAAAAATGAAGGGGAAAGGGAAATTCATGTAAAAAGCAGAGATCTAGGGACCTGTGCAACATTTATATGAAGCAGATGTGGCTTTTTATTTAAATTTAATTTTGCTACTCAGAGTAAAATTCCCATCTATCATAATTTTTTCAAATATTTTGCTCAGACTGCAGGCCCATTGGAAAGAGGAGGAGAAGAACATAGAAGAACTGCTGGCCAGACAATGGCTGGAGTGCAACATGTAGCTGCTGCTTTCTGTATGTAGTACCCTCAGTATAAATACATATCTAAATATGTATTACACCAAACTCTTTCCTGGAAGACATGGATGAACTTCTCACAGATAGCAAATGTTACCATTCAAAGGTGAAGAAACGATCATAGATTCTTCCTTATTTCTTTGGGGTTTATTTGTGTAACTCTGTTACACAGTTCTTAAACAACAGGTGATAGACAGACCTAAGCCTCGGATTGCAAGTTAAATTTTCTCTTTCCAAGACTATAGCCAAAATGCCATAGTGGTGCCCTCACAACACTTGCAAATGGTATTAAGACTCGCAGAAGTGTATGTATCCTAAGGCCAAAGGAGTGTCTTGGGGACCAATCGCCTGGTGAATATCTACAATCAGATTGATTATAGATATCATTTTATTTCTGTTTTCTCTAGGTCTGAATGCTGTTGTTTGTTTGCTGTCCTGGACAGAATGCATCTATGTTTGGTGCATATGGTGTGCACCAGGGTGCACCAGGTGCACCAGGGTGTAATGGTCCCCATTACAAACCCTGTGTCTATGGTGCTGTTCACATTCTCTGTGGTCTGCAAGCACCGTGTCAGGACATAACCAGCTTCCACATATAATATGGGTCCAAAAATGATTACCTGAGCGACTTGCTGCTTTTGTTAGAATGCTTCATTGATGCAGGGCAATCAGCTATCCACCAGCTGGGGACCAAAGTCTCAGTGCTGAAACCAGAGGTTCTAGCACAGACAATTAATCATGTGTATGTCAACAAGATAGAGTTTCAATTTTCTGAACTCTATAAAATTACATGCCTATGCATTTCATCAGAAGGGAATGATATTCTAATTGTAAAAGCAAGTATTTAAAAGGTAGAAAAGTTCAGAAATAGAAGATTCAATAAACAATTCAGCCCCTTCTCTACATGTATCCTGCTATCCTGCATCCAATTAACTTGTAGAATAAATAGAAATATATATTTGCTTTCATAACACTTCCATCTTATATTTGATTTCCTACATTTTTGTCTGTTGACCCTCAACAGTAAAAAGTCTTTCAAGCTTCTGGTTGATAAATGAGAGCTTATTCTGTGATCCCAGTGAACAATTATTTTTTTTCTCAACAAGCTAAGTTGCTGAGCAGTAATTGAGTGAATTTCTTTTCATGCATTTAAATAGATCTTGCTGCTGATGCAATTTATGTTTATTTTCAATGTTTAATCATCCAGAACTATCATACATATCACAGCTATGCATTTAAGAATGGCACAGCAATGTAAACCAATGTGATCTATCACTGGGAACTTTCAGTTCCTTGCAGCTGTGATTTCATTTCATACTGATAAATGGCATCTTCATAATCTAATATTGGAACTGTAGTTATAGCTGTGACATTATCTGTTCTCCAGCATTCAGAGTAAGATGAACCATGGTGCAAGACAGAAAACAAGTTTTATATTTTATTTTACATGATGTAATCTCTGTATTATCAGCATTTTTATTGAAATTTCATCTATAATGAGCTTATAAATATTTTAATGTAAATTCAAATAAATAATGTAAATTTCAAACAAGAATATTCTCACCTTTCTTACTTACACATTTTTCCACAACCAAATTGCAGCCCCTTGAGACCTGGCTTAGTTGTCTGTCCACTAAAGTTGCTGGCAACCCTAAAGCCTTTAGTAGGACTCCTGCTTAGAACTAGTTATTTGGTTAAGACTATTACTTACCTGTGGGAAGCAAACAATCTACTTTGTATTGTCTTTTCCTGTAAATAAAAAAATTATGACTCAAAGAACTGGCATTTCAGTTAGTAGGCTTTTATTAGTAGTGAAACATTGTAATTTAATATCATCTGCATGAAACAACATCACAAGTCCAATACAGGCATGAAGCCAGTTAATTGAATACTTATATATTAAATCTTTTATGGAGAAATTGAGACCTCTTTGTGAATGAAGACACCATACAAGAGGGACAAATATACTACCTATTAGATTTTTGTGCCCAATAACACAGTATTTAAGTATTTAACTTATTTTCTTAAGTATTTAAGAAAAATAATAGGGCATTGGCCAATTCTGATGCTAGGAATAATCATATCCATGTATATCACCACAAATTGAATTATAGTTCTATTTGTGGAGAAAGAGATTTACTATTCTATTTTATACCTTTATTATAGTAAGCATCCAGTGGAGTGTGGCATGAGCTTGTGCTGCCCTCTCCTCTGCCCCAGGAGGAGAAATTTATTTAGTGTGATAACTTGAATAGATTTGATCCAACTGGCTAAGGAATAAAGCTATTTTCCAAAACAAATACCTGGTGTAGAACATTTTTACAGAAACAATGATAGATCTTGGTAGCAAGATCAATTACAGGGTGAAACTCGCATCTGGTTTCAATCCTTTGAAGATACAATGACTTAGGGTGTAGTAGGATAAGATGCTGCCTTCAGCCTCTTCCACTGATGTTGTTTCACCCAAGAAGTTATATGGTCACTGTAGGAGATACTGGAATCCATCCACACTATAGTGTAAAGTCAAGTCAGGATACAAATTCATCTCATACTCCTTATATCAAAGCAATGAAACTGATTTAAAAATAATATGGAAGAATCTAAATAATGTTTTTCAGTATATTTTTCTTTCATTAAATGTTATATCACTTGCAATATCCTTGATGAAATTTACTTGAATGATCATTTTAACATACTTTCTCTCAAATAATATAACTTCTAAAAGCATTATTACTGGATGTATTATGCTGGACATCTTGATGTATTGTGAAGCACAGAACGTAGACTTATTCTACAGGTTACACTTCATGTGAGGTTCACTTTATTGAAATTACTATGGTAATACCTGTTTTCAGAGGAAACAGTAGAGACTCTCTCTTTTCTGCTACAGTTTTTCATATTCAGTGGCCAAGATACTTGTATAAATGAGTTCCAGCAATTTAACACTGGAGTGTTTAATAGTCATGGGATTTTTTACACTCAGTTAAACTGTTTACTTTAAGTACAGTTTTTTAACATTTTAAATTGTGAATACATTTCACATTAACTAGCATGTTGGCCTATTAAAAATAGCCTCTGCCAGATTTAGTCTTGATTTGAACAGCTCAAACTTTACCACACAGGTTTATAAATGCATTTAATTACTGAATGGCATGATTCTGGCTATTTCTGTTCTTCCAAATTGAGTGGTTGTTTAGTGCTTTACATCATAGAGAATTGAGAATATCAAAATAATCTCAAATTTTAACTCTGTCCCCCAGAGATGAAACTTAAAAGGATGATCTGCAATGCCACCTCCAGTAAGCTGCAATGCTTACCTTTTCAGTAAGCATTAAACTTATTAAATTATATTTTACTACATATAATATTTTAAATACTTTCATTTTTTCAGCCAGTGGTTCTATGTAATGAATGGCTCCCTAAGCGATGAATGAAAATGTACTGCTTCTGCTGCACTCACTGAAGCTGAAGGAATTAGCTCCATTTATCTGCTCATCCCTAATTAAGTAATGTGCTAAAATACTACATTCCCATTAAAGAAAATGTATTATACTGTACTTATGGCAAAAGCACTTTCAACATGATTCTACTTAATGAATGCACATGCATTGTCTTGATGAAGATCCTGGGATTTGAACCCAAAAGATTGACTTGGCATTCATTATGGTCTGCATTCATTAGAAGGGGAAACAATTATGAAACTAACTAGATTGTTTGTGGGTGGAAAATTTCCATCGTGAACAGCCCCAGGCAGAAAATGTTTGTGTTTATCACAGAGAACAATGGTGCAAGTTCTAGGTAGCAACTACGGCCGCGATGATGATGCAATATATTTAGAGATTGTTTCTCTCAGAAACCATGAGGGTGAGGGATAAAATCAAATGCAATTCAGCGTGAACCTCTGGGCAATTTTGGAAAGAGATTGCATCTAAATAAGTTGCCCCAACCACTTGGGATTAATAGAGATGAATGAAAATTTTTTCTTCCTATTTTTTATTTCCATTTTACTACCTTAGCCTTTCACGTCTTACACATGTTTCCAGTACCTTTTTCTCAACAGGGCCAAGAGCAATACAGTAAAAACTTCAGGAACATTTCTCATGTGTATTTTATTCATTCTCGTTTTTCTTCTCACAGAGATGTAAGAAGCTCAGTTTCAACTAACTTTTAATAGGAAAGAGGGGTTGGGGAAGTAGAACAGACAGTAAGGGGAAAAGTTGAGGAGAAGGAAGGGAAGAAAAAAGAGTAGGAAAAATACATGTATAATGTCTTTTACAGAGAGGAAGTAAGAAAAAGGGACAATCTGGTCTGTGAAAGGGTCTAGTACGACCTTACAACAGAATAAGAAAAATATGTTTTACTTAGGTGAATGTATCAATAATGTGATTTTTTTCTGAGTTTAATGAGTGTCATGAAGGTCATACTTTACAAGAAGGAAATTGTGTAAATCATGCATTGATATTGAAGGTGTTATTTTAGATGGAGGACCATGAATTTTACAGAATGTGAATTCATATGGGTTCTTATTCTATAAAAGTTTTATATTTGTGCTTATCTGTGGCTGTCTACATATGCACTCTTGAGTTTTATTGAAATAAAGTCTTTATTCACAGTATCTAAAATTTAGAACACGTGTAAATCTTTCCTACATGAGAGGTTTTAAATATGTAGCAAAGCAGCTGTAACTTGCAGCCTGCTTGACTAAAATGTAGCAATCCGAATCAAAAGTTGAAAAAAAAAAAAAAAAAAAGACACAAGAAAACAAAGCAAAAGCATCCAGCTTCACTAGCAAAGCTATTGATCTTCCCTCCTTATTGCATGTTTAAACAATTTTGGCCAAGTTTTGCATAATATCACTAAGCTCCTCTAGAGATAATGTAATTCAGACTATCAATGGTTGCAATTAGCACATACTGGATGGCTAAAAATTAAGTCAAGCTGCATCTTTTTCTCATGCTGAAGGAATGCATAGTAAAGGCTTGATAACGTTACACAAGGGTACTATTTAAGTCCTTCCAAGAAAAACCTTATTCCTGCAGTGCCCATAATTTACACCTCTAATTCATTGTTATGCTTTTATATGGTGATGTATAATAAGAAATATGACTGTGCCACCTGAAAAATCAGATGTTGTTATTCTCATTGTTTGCCACTCTATTAGTTTATGAGTGCTATATTAAAAGTGGCTATTTTTCATCAGGTAGAATGTCCAAACACTTTAAAAAAAAATATTCATCCATTCCATGGTTCTAAAGACGATGATATGTTTCTGATCTTAAAAATATATATATTGTTTCTGATCTTAAAAAATATATAATGTTTCAAAATTTGTAACATCTTACCAAGAACCATAAAAATTAATGCAGTTTGTCCTTATTGGCATTTTTCATTTACACCAGTTTCTTGGGCAAACATATGTTCACTGGAGTTTATTGAAGAATTTATTATGTGATATGACTTTGTTAAAGCTATGTGGTATTTCAATTATATTTACAAAATTAATTCAAAAAACTCTCAAGCAGTTTAAATGCATATATGCCTGATTTCATATCATGTATTTTAAAAAAAAAACAAAACAAACCATGCTCTGGACATCTTTAGCTATCTTTCTGAAGGAAATAAGCAACATATTTTCCACTTATTCTAATGGATATTGTACCTGAAACATTCAAGTGGCTTTGAAAATATAAGCTTTTGTAGCTGATGTTTTATTTTATGGTAAGTGTTTATTCCTGAAGTGTTCTTGTGAATAACTGATATACATTAAAAGATGTTTGAGAAATAACAGAATATATACAGCATTTTGGCTTTTCAGAGATGAAATCTAAAATATTTGAATAAACTTCAAGAGCCATTATCGTTGCTTGTCATACACTCCATTTGAAGTGACAGCTAATTCCATTCTTGACAGAATAGAATGAGATGTATAACTGAAGTGTACCATGCCTTCAGATACGAAGGATAAATTGTTGATCTCAAACTTACATTTTAATATGCAAAGTGCTGTGTAAATAACATTCTGTTGGGGTCTCTGGGGCTGATACTATGCTGTCATTCTCTGTGGATATTTAGTTTTACCATCAGCAAAAGCAGATTCCTATCACGTATTAAACATTTTTCCATTCAATGGGCTTCTTGAAAAAATATATTCTGCAAATTATTTATGTCCCAAAAACACATGGATTTATAAAGCAACTCCAGCAACGCGGAATTGAAAAGCTGCCTGTGTCATGTCCAGTTCAGACACGTGTAAACCACCTTATTGCAGTATCAGACACGGATACTTTAATTAGATTATTAACACAATAATTATCTACATAATTAGTCCTCTACATAAGAGAACTGTGAAATGTATCAGCCAAAGATATTAACATTTCCTAAAATTAAAATACTGGACATATTAAAACATTAGTATTTGCACATACCAAAGTATTAGTATTACTGAACATGATGCGTTTTTTTCAAATTGCCATCCACTTCTTTGAAAGAAAATGAGTTAGGTAATGGCAAAATGCCTTTACCTGATGGAAAGAGTAATAGACCATAGTATTATTACTGCAGACAAATCTCTGAGGCTCAAAATTGCAGGTCTCTGCAAAGAATTGTAACACTACAGTTACAATACAATACAATTGTGGCCACTACAGTTAACAATAATAAAAAGGGTTTTTTT
>BJBW01009472.1:8762-41492 GCA_004320125.1 Scolopax mira | reverse complement strand
TTGGGTTGGAAGGGACCTTAAAGATCATCGAGTTCCAATTCCCCTGACATGTTCCTGCTAGAACAGGCTGCTCAAAGCCCCATCCAGCCTGGTCTTGAACATTTCCAGGGATGGGGCATCCACGGTTTCTCTGGGAAACAAGTTCCAGTGTCTCATCACCCTCACACGAAAGAATTTCATCCTAATATCTCATGTAAATCTCCCCTCTTCCCTCTTTCAGTTTAAAATCATTAACCCTCATCCTATTGCTCTACTCCCTCATAAAAAGTCCCTTCCCATCTCTCCTGTGGGCCCCATTCAGGCACAGTCAGGCTGCTATAAGGTCTGCCTGGAGCCTCCTCTTCTCCAGGCTGAACAACCCAAAGTCTCTCAGAATGTCTTCATAGGAGAGGTGCTCCAGCCCTCTGATCATCTTTGTAGCTCTCTTCTGGGTCCATTCCAACAGGTCCACATCCTTCTTGTGTCAAGGACTCCAGAGCTACAAACAGTACTCCGGGAGGGGTCTCATGTGAGCAAAGTAGAGGGGGCAGAATGTTCTACCTTGACCTGCTGACCACGCTTCATTTGATGCAGCCCAGGACGTATTTTGCTTTCTGAGCTGTGAGTGCACATTGCCAACGCATGCTGACTTTCTCATCCAGCAGCACTACAAGTCCTTCTCCTCAAGGCTGCTCTCAATCCATTCTGCGCTCAACCGTATTTGTGCTTGGGATTGCCTCAACCCACATGCAGGCCCTCGCACTTGGCCTGGTTGAACATCATGAGGTTTTCATGGGCCCATCTCTCAAGTCTTTCCAGGTCCCTCTGGATGGCATCACTTCTTTCCAGCCTGTCAACTATACCGCACAGCTTGATATCATTGGAAAACTTGCTGACGGTGCACTCTATCTCACTTCCATGTCTCCAACAAAGATGTTGAACAACACCAGTCCCAGTACTGACCCCTGGTGAATGCCACTAGTCACTGGTTTCCATTTTGACATTGACCTGTTGAGCACAATGCTCTGAGTGCAGCCATCTAGACAGTTCCTTATCCACTGAGCGGTCCATCTCTCAAATACATGCCTTTCCAATTTAGCGACTGGGATGTCATGTGAGCCAGTGTCAAACGCTTTGCATAAGTCCATGTAAATAATGTTTGTTTCTCTCCTCTTGTCTACCAATGTTGTAGGACCATTGTAGAAGGCCAATAGATTTTTCAGGCACGACTTGATCTTGGTGAAGCTTTTGTCTCTCACCAATCACCTCCTTATTTTCCGTGTGCCTTAGAAGAGATTCCATGAGAATCTGCTCCATGATCTTGCTGGGCACAGAGGTTAGACTGAGCTGCATGTAGTTGCTCAGGTTTTGGTTTTTAAAATGGGGTTCCGTTTTCCCTTTTTACATGCATATAGGTACATTATCAATTTTCCTGCACATTTTAATCCATCCTGTTTCTGCTATCTATAATCTTATTAGCTATCCCTGATAAATTCAAAATTTGATGATGGTCACACCACATATTTTTTGGAACATGCAGTCCACATAGTAATTCTTAACTGACTGTATTTTAAGAATATATTATATTCAATGAACCTTGACAGTATTTACAAATGATGTCATTAAAGATCTGTTAATACATTTATGTGATCATTATGAAGAAATCTCTAGCCATTTCAAATAGTATCTTTATTTTCCTTAGGATATATTTTTTGCCAAAGAAGGGATAACTATCTGGGATAGTTAGTATGAAGCTGCAGCATTTCACTAAATACTCTCTCATCACCCTGCTTTATGAACAAATAACATAGACCAGCTTTTAATCATACCCAAATGTCACCAGCAAAAGACTACGAATATTAATTCCTGGCTACAATATAAAGCTAAGGCATGCTGTTGAACCAGCAGAAATTTTCTTCTTTTTACAGTCTTAGTTGTAACAGGCTTTTTAAAGTGTTGTCTGATAAATGATTTATAAACTTTCACTATGTTTTCTTCCTCCCGTGATGGCTTGCAAACACAATCACTGATATTGGACCTTGATGCCATTATGCATGTTTGACTTTTCCAGAAAGTGTTTGCACTGGTTTTTGGCCTGCTGAGCCCACAGTTGCATGATAATGAATACAGTCTATATGTTCACAATCTGAGAGATTGTGTAGCAGAGGTTTTATCTAACAGTGAGGTTTAATAGGCAGTGACAATTATAAATAAAGGATAAATTACAGCTTCTTAATCAAAATCACACTGAGATGTAATAATCTTGGGAAACCTCCCTTCTGCTCACCAAATACATCACCTTGCTTATAGGAACACCATTAATATGATTTCTTCTGTCTCTGAGGGTATAAATTCTGAATCTGCTCCCTGTGACTTAACAGCTGTCTTTGGGAATTTCTGATTAACACTCTATAGCACTCTTGGTAACAGGATGAGATAATTTCTGCATACCTTTTCTATAACTCTTCTTCTTCTACTGCTGGTTGTCCATCTGAAATGTATCTTTACTTGTGAATATAAACTACCTTTATTTTTAGGATGATGTTATCTCCTTTTTCGTGGAACATTTTAAAATTAATTATATAAATAAGCTACTTAAGATAAATGATTCTAATATCATGGCTGGCTGAATTCTGGACTGTGAGTTCTCTTTTCCAGTAGTGCAGAAAAGCCTGTGATGATCAGTTAATACCTGATAATGAAGTATTAAAATGAATCATTACTTGTCAAGTAAAGGTAATAATATTTTTTTCCAATTGTTGTTTAAAGTTTTTAGATGTGAGGGGTAATTTTCTTCTGCTTAAACTTTTTGGAAAATTGTTTAGATAAAAAAAAAAACTGTGAGAAGTAGGAGACAAGACTGGGCACTGAATTTCTCTAACCTAACTTTTAGATGGGCTGCCACTGAGCTGGTGGATTGGAAGAACCAATGAAACACAGACTTACTGGGGAGGTTCCTTGCCTGCTGTACAAAAATGTGCTTGTGGATTAGAGGGAAGCTGCATCGATTCCCAGCATTACTGCAATTGTGATGCAGACAGAGATGAATGGTGACTTTTTACTCTTACTTATTCACAATATATTTACTGTTGCATATTCACTATATTCTTCTGATAAAGTAAATAAAGAATATATACAGGTCTTCACATATTTAGAACATCAAGGTTGTTGTAAATTTAAATTACCAAATTGTCACCTGCTTCTTTAATATAAAACATATTTTCTCATAAAATTATAACAATATAAATTAATTATATAGTTGTATACACTAATACTAATATACTATACTAATAACAGCATACATATATATCAATATATCACATGTTAATTCTTTCACTCTTAATTCTGAGGATGGTTTGATTTTATACAGATACTTACTAGTTTTGTATGATATTTTAGGTATGTTAGGTATTAAGACATTAACTCTGGTCTTTAGTAGAACTCCAGTTATTAGTTTAAGAATACTGAAAGTAATTAAAGCTAAAATAAAATAAACATCTGCTGTAAAAATCAGAATGATATCTGCTGTACTCATTCCAATAAAGAGACTAAACACGTACACAAAACACTGGGAATTTCCCTATTACTGTGCTGTACAAACAATTTTTGATTCACAACAGCAATATGTGTTAAAAGACAAATGCCTTTTGAAACAAGATTTTTAGTAGTTTCTAGTGTATGTAACATCTTATTGATCAGTTTTGTCATTCAATACATGCTTACATTCATAGGTTAATTTATAATGGTAACATACTTGTAAATTAAGTAGAAAGAGGATGACATGCCAGCCTTCACTATAACCACTTTGAGTAAATTACGTGTTGATTAGCTGTATTACATTGAAAATATAATTACTTCTGGTTTATATTTCTGAATGTATCCACTCTTGAAAGTATACTTTTCTTTTTAAATGGATACATATCCCAATAACTCCAATGTTATGGAGGCTATGTTTACACTTTTTTTTGGTAGTTGTGCTTAATGTTACTTTTGGTTCCCTGGAGACTACCAATTTGAATCAGTTGTCTCAATACTGTTCATAAAGCAGAAAAAGTAGGTAGAAGCTATGCTTATTTGAGATGCTTTCTGAGCACAGAAAACCACATTTAAACACAGTGAGGTGTTTATGGTTTTGATGGTTCTGTTTTTATAGTGAAATCTATTTTATTTCACAGATTGGACATAGATTTAGCTTTAAAACTCCTTTTTTGGCCAATCAAAATCTTTAAATCGCTAAAAGTCTAAAACAAAACAGAGATTTTTGGAAAAAAAATCTGTTCCTAAGGATCTACAAAAATGCAAATCCTTTTTGCAGATGTCAATTATTTTCTACTGTTTCCCTTATTTTGCAGCATAGTTTTACTAAAGCTTCTACTGTTTAGAAAGGTTTTTTTCATTTCTAAATAAGAAATCTGCAATATTTCACCTCATCAATAAGTAACATTTTTTTTAAAAGGTTTTGCATTACTCATTTAAGTAAAAAAAGTTTCTGGAAAAAAAAACCACACAAAAACATTTGTGTACACTGTGCTCCAAACCAGACAATAAAGAAATTATATACAAGGGAAAGATGATGATGTTAGTAAAGGGAAGAGGAGGGGCAGAAAAGACCCACTAATTTCATTCAGCACAAGGATGGTATCTCTTCCTGTTCTCTCAATCCCAGCACATGTTGTACTGAGAGAAGGGGTTACTAAACCCAACCATGTTCCCAGAGAAATGTGACTTCCTGTATGAGCTGTGTGTCTTGCATTTAATCCCTGAGTAGTGTGCGTTCCAGATATTCTTCCTTCTCTGAGTTTGTACTGTTATGTCTGAGCCATTTGCTTTATCTAGTAAAGGGAAGATTCAACTATAAATGGATTGAATGGATCAATTCAGTTTTCCAGAATGGTCCTGAGTGATTGGAAGTTTCATAGGTTTCATGGGGAATTCAACTGAATTTAGAATTTCAGTTGTGACACTAAGTTAACAAAGATTTTTAAACAAGGACTTTGGTCTAAGTTTACAAGTGCTATATGTGTGCTCTGCATGCTAGGTTGCATATTTCTTTTTCTGTGAGTTACATATTTGTAGCATATACTGCTGTTCCTGGATACTCAACATGATTTTCTATTTTTCTAGTTTTTTTATTTGTGAAGAAGTAAAAAAAAAAAGCTAGACTTATTTTGAAGTTATACTAAACCATTCAATATTCCATAGTGAAGCTACAGACCATTATAGTTCGAATATGTCCTCAGTAACATCAAATTACTGACATTAACTTAGGCAGCCAGTTAGTACCCATTTATGTCAAAAAAGTTTTCTTATGATTATGCAGACGAGCTTAATCATAAAACTAAAGCCCATTTCCCATGAAATTATTTCAGACTTGACACTGGTCACAATATCAATACCAAAGCATACATTTGTATTTAGAGTTGCTTATATTATCCACAGTCGCTTGTATTATCCACAGTCATGCAGCACTTTTTCAAAGAATTTAGTTATTTTCTTTTCCCCAGATATGTGTCAATAATAATAAAATGTTTTCAGAAGACTCACATTTTACCTTTCCAGGACAAATGATACTGGATTCCTCTCCTACAAGGAGCATCTTCCGGTAACTGAAATTGTCATCACAGATACCAACAGACCAAATTCTGAAGCAGCTTACAAACTGGGGCCTTTGCTTTGCCGTGGTGACAGTAAGTAACAATTGCAGAGTTTGCTAAGCAGCGGTGGGATTTGACTGCAATAATTTTTAAATTTTGTCTGCTGAACAGAGTAAGATTTCATCATTTCAGAAGTTTCATCATTTCATTAGTAATTAGAAAGGAAAAGGAAACATGCCATGGTCCAGTGCAATCCAAGGTAGAATTGTAAAAATATGTTTTTGATGATACATATCAATAGTGAAGAAAGAATTAGTATAGTTTTCAAAAAGATATTTTGAGTAAAAATCCAGTGTTTTTATGGAATTTGCATTAAGTTATGAATAAAAATTTATGTGAAGGGGAAAAAAAAATTTCATGTTGTGGGAAAGATATACTCTTCACTAGTTATGCATACATCTATCACCAAACCTTAAGAATTTTAACTCCTCTGAGTATTTGTACAACTAAGAAAATTATACTAAAGGAGATTAATCCAATATATGCAGTAGCTATGAGCAAAATTTCAACTCCGCACAAGGATTCAAAATTTAGGACGTTATACAGTAATTCAAAACATAAAGCTTGTACATGTAGAATATGTATGTAGTAACCAGAAAAATACCATGTTTGAAAAAAATCACCTAAAGTCAATGAGATAGCTGGAGCAAAACTGATACCTTACTGAAGATTTGTGATCACATTTCTGATTTCATTAATTTCAATTCTCATTGTCAAAACGAACAAACCAAGTTTATGTTCAGTAGTAAAGTATTGCACAAAATTCTACAGCTGTTGCTGTTTGTAATCAAAAGTCAGGAAAAGCAAAGCTATATTTCATCCTAAAGATCTTAACTAAGGAGTTGAACAGGCAGGGTTTTGTCTACAGATGAGTAAGGGAATAAAATAATTAATAAGCTTAATTTATTTACATTAAATACTATTCCCTGAGTTTTCATGAACTTCACTATTGTTTCAAATAATTATATGTTACTATTTTTATTGTAATCTGATTTTCCTCTTTGATGTTGTGTTTGGTTTTCAAATTTCTTCAGCCTTCATGAACCAGAGGAAATTAATACCAGTAAAGAAGTATTGATCTGAACTTTTAGGCTCACTCAGAAGACTGCACAGATAAATAAATATAAATCAGCATGTATTTATGTGTATGTCATTTCCATTTTGATTTCTGTTACCTGCCAGGGTAATCATGCCTGGAAGCTTGGCTTACAGTCCTGTGTTACAACAGTGCATTCTATCTTTCTTAATAAAATGTATAAGACATGAAAAAAAGCCCTGTTAGGTACTTCCTTTTCACTTGTCTGACATCTGATTGTGAGCTGATCATTTATCCTACCTATGAAAAAAAAACAATTCCCTTCCTGGGGTTATAATTCAGGGTTATGGTATAATTCAGAGTGGAAAGAGTAGAAAAGTGGAAAGCCTCATTAGGTCTACTACTAACAGCAGGATCAGCTGTGAGGTGAGATCAGGTCTCTCGGGGCTTTGTCAAATTGGGGCATGAAGCCCCCAAGGACAGAGACCCCACCACTTCTCTGGGCAGCCTACTCCACTGTTTGGCTGTCCTCGTTGAGGATATCTTTTTACTTTGATCAGGCCTAAAACTCTGTTGTTTGAACTTACACTCATTGTCTTTGATACAGCTTACCTCAGCGTAAAGAGCCTGGCTCCATCTTCTTGATGATTTCTCTTTAGGTTTTTGGGCCTGCTGTCAGATCCTGCACAAAGCTGTCCCATCCTCTAGGCTGAACTATCCCTGCTCTCTCAGCCTGATGGGCAGGAAAAGTGCTCCAGACCTGAATATTCTGGTGGCTGCCCCAATACTGACTCTTGTTTATCAATGGTTTTCCTATACTGTGGGGCCTAAACTTGGAAGTGATATGTAGATGTTGTCTTACAAATGTTAAGCAGAGGGGTCTAACCACCCCCATCAATTGACTGACCATACTTATACAGCCTATAACCCAGCAGGCCTCTGTTGTGGCTAGGGAAAATGAAACCAAAACCAGCACATCAATGAAACAGGTTATGTATTACTAATTAGTGAGGAAAATTCAATTTCACTACTCACTGAGTTCCAAGCTACTATTAATTAAAAAACCTGACCTCAGTTATGATAAATCTTAAAACATAGAAGCCAGCTCTCTTCCTTTGGGTGAATCATTACTTGTATTATAATACATAATAAAGTATATAAATATTAAGTATCATATACTATGTTATAGATTATATCTCATATATTTTCTTTCATGTATAAAATATAATATATTAATGATATGATACCATTATCATACTATGTTATTCTGTATACTTTAAAATATAATGATATATAATATATTGTGTATTGTTTTACATGATACTAATATCTTTTCTCATCTACAACATAATTATATATATTACAATAAATATTCTACTCCATTCTATTATTTTATTTATTATAATGGAAATGAGTGAGTGTATCACATGAAATTTTTTTATAAATGACCTTTATGTATCAGCAGCAATTTTTAGAATGAAAATTTTCTTTAAAGTTCAATTTTCCAGAAAATATAAAAATCCCTAAGTTGTAGTAATTTCTGAGTTCTACATGTTAAATTTCACACTAGACAAAAATGATAAAGAAAGTCTAAACTCTCTTGTAGGATCAACAACAACATAACGGTAGCATTTTGAAGCTGCAGGAAGGAAGTAGGCCATTATTAATATTTTTTTATAATCTGATGTTGCATCAATGCGGGTTTAATTAAATAACTTCTAACTACATTTATTTTCTTCTGCACCTTTGGATAGGTGGAGAACACAAAAAAGATCTAGTAGCAAATAGCTATTTCTCAGAAGTACATTCGAACAAGGAAAAATAGATATTTTTGAATTCACAGTTGTGATTTGTACTCTCCAGAGTGACTGTTGCTTGTTTCTGCTTCGCTCTCTAAAACTAAGGTATAGAATGCTTTTAGTTCCTTCTGACAAACATAAAATCTTCAGAATAACTCACATATACCGTATAAAAATGTGGGGAAAAGGTTTACTTGTATTTGTGATACACATAATACTTTGTTAAATTATTCAAAACCAAAAGATCATAAACTCTCATTGCATCAATAATCTATTCCTTGTCAGATATCTGCTTATAGAGAAAAATAATTATTTATGCCCACCACAAAATAAAGTTATCCCATAAACAATTCATGGAATTGAATTGTCATAAGCCATGCACTCCCTTGACTAAATTTCCAAGTTGGAGTTAGTTCTTTAGGTACTTCAAAGAAGTGGTGCATCATAACTCAAATGAAGCACTCTTATTTTCACTCTTCTACTTAACATTGCATTACAGTACTTGATTTCATTTTAGGTTTAATGGATTGACTCTCTTCAATGAAGTGTGGTACTTACAGAAAACCAAACCATATTTGTTATAATAGAAAAAGAATTAGTATCTTAATATACCAGTACAGTTATTTTTATATAGAGAGTCTCATTCAGATGTTAATGATAGGGTTAGATATCTTTACTTTTAAGATGCCAAAATGCAATGAAAGCATTCATAATATTCTAGAGGAATATGGCCATCAAGAGAAATTAGGCCATAGGATCTGGTGGCATTCAGCTTTATAGGTATGAGTAGCATTTACCCATTTCTGTCACCTTAAAAATATTAGAGATTAATTTCTATATTGCCTATCCTGCTGTACCATACTATATATTTAATAAACTGCATACCAGCACTGCAGGTATCAGATTGCAAAATATATCTAAATATAGTGAAAGTTAAGACTAAAATTAACCTATATCAACTAAATAGGGTGACAGGAAGGATTTTGAAGTGTATGAGAACAGAAAAAACCTTTGGCCATTAAGAGACAGAAATACTATGTTTCTCATACAAAAGAAAGACACAATTCCATTATTTTTGTAATTATTCAAGACAAATCCATATTTGATTAAATTTCAATAGAGAGTCAGTTAATACAGGTAGACTTCTATAAAACCCCAAATTCAAAGGGTTTTTTTGTTGTTTTCCTTGCAGTTTTAGAGACTGTACTAACTGATCATTAGTAATATTTAAGCAACAAATTAAAGCAGCAAATTTCTAAGTTTGGTCAAAAATACTGTTTCCCCTATCAACAGTAGCCTGAAGTCAGGGCATGTCTTTGACTATTAATAGCAGATGTATCTGTATACAGAGTGGTCACTTATGATTTTACAATATTAATTTATTCTTGTCCTAACCTTAGCCTAATCAACATTATTTTGATCCTCTTTACTGCTTCTTGCATAATCAAGATGTTTAATACAAGATGATGGTTACAGTTTTACATTATTTGAAAAGGGTGTAAGGTTAAAGGATTATATTAGGGAAGTTAAGAGATGCATATTTTAGTGAAGGCCTCTTAAACTTAATCTCTTTGCTTAACTTGGGAAAAATCTGAGGTGATAAGCTCAATTTAAATGCAATTTCAGAAAGTTAGAATTTTCAAATAATGTTCTTGAAAACAGGAGAGAAAATCAGAGAAAGATCCAGTGGTCAGGATTTGAAGCTAGCGCAATGGGCTGAGTGTGTGTGCATACATATATACATATATAAATTGACAGAGCACTTGTGAGTTTTCTATAAATGGTCAATTTTTAATTTAATTGTTGACATATTTTTCCTAGAATAAATGCTCTTTTTCAAGCAAGAAATTATTCAGGGAATTTATACAGTCTGTGGCATATCAGGGGATGATCTAGATGATCACAGTTTTCCCTTCTGATGTTTTAATCTGTGAATGCTCTAATAAGCTTCAAGGTAGCGGAGCTGCAAGTAGTGATACCAATGGGGCAGCTGAACACGAGTTCTCAGAGGCAAACAGCTACCAGCTGGTCAGGCTTCATAATGTTAAGAGGATAGCTTTAGGAGAAGCGATTTGCACACTTCTCAGTAATTTTGGCCTCCTCTCTGCTGTGCTGGATGAAGGGAAATTTTTTCTTGTAGCAAAACTGACAGAAATATTGGGCAAATATGAAAAAATTATATGTAACTAAACCATGTAATAGGTAGTGGTGATTTTCCTCCTTGTTTTTGTACAGGAATAAAAGGAAAGCAACTCCACACACACACACTCCCCAAAACCAATGTCAAATCCAAACAAAACAAACAAACAACATATTCATCAACATATTCATCAACATATTCATCAATAACCTGGATGAGGGGACAGAGTGTATCCTCAGCAAGTTCGCTGATGATACCAAACTGGGAGGGCTGGCCGATACTCCAGAGGGCTGTGCTGCCATGTAGTGTGACCTGGACAGGCTGGAGAACTGGACAGAGAAGAACCTAATGGGGTTCAACAAAGGCAAATGTAGAGTCCTGCACCTGGGGAGGAAGAACCCCTGGCACCAATATAGCTTAGGGGTGGATATTCTGGGAAACACTACTGAGGAGAAGGATCTGGGTCCTGGTGGATAGCACACTTTCCATGAGCCAGCAATGTGCCCTTGTTGCCAAGAAGGCCAATGGAATCCTGGGCTGCATAGGGAGAAGTGTGGCCAGCAGATGGAGGTTGGTCATTCTCTCCCTTTACTCTTCACTGGTGAGGTCACAATTGGAATACTGTGTCCAGTTCTGGGTTCCCCAGTTCAAGAGAGACAGAGAACTACTGGAGAGAGTCCAACATAGGGGAACTAAGATAACTGAGGAACTGGAGTACCTCCCTTACGAGGAAAGGCTTAAGGAGCTTTAGCCCTTTAGCCTGGACAAGTGAAGGCTGTAAACGTAAATGAGATACATTTACAAATATCTAAACAGTGGGTTGAAGGATGCTGGAGCCAGACTCTTTTCAGTGGTTTCTAGTGATAGGACAAGGGGCAACGGGCACAAGCTTGAATATAGGAAGTTCCATTCAAATACGAATTAAAACTTCTTTATGGTGGGTGTGACAGAGCACTGGAACAGGCTGCCCAGGGAGGTCGTGGAGTTCCCTTCTCTGGAAATTTTCAAGAACCACCTTGATGCAGTCCTAAGTGATGTGCTCTAGGCAATCCTGCTTTGGCAGGGGAGTTGGACTAGTTGATCTCTAGAGGTCCCTTCTAACTCTGCCAATTCTGATCACATAATGATTATGTTTAAGAAGCCAGATAGGCTTCCAGCTAAGGAGCAGCAGACCAAAGACATCAGGCAAAATCCTGATCAACTGTTGTTTAACTAAGGTCAGATAAGCTAGTAGTGTGAATGGGACAGGCATCTACAATTGACGAGCACACTTAAACTGATCACAGTGACACTCCAGTGAAATTCAAAGATGTCAATGTACCAGAGACCAGAATCTGTTTTTACACAGAAAAGCAATCTCTGCTGGAAGGTCTCATCATCACAAAGACTAGAGCCGCTTTAAGAACACAGCTAGCACTTCCAGATTAACACTGGTGTGCCTTAGCTATGTCAATCCTTAAGAGTGGGTGGTATTTTATGTATCATGTGAATGAAAGATTTGTTTTGTTTGGGGGAGAGGGAAGAGTAGACAAAAAAATGTGTCCAGAAAATATCGTTTGGCAACATAAGATCTTCATTTTCTCTATCTCAGCACTTAACCATTCCTACTGAAGTTTCACACTGAAAGAATGTATCAACGACACAGATATCAAGAAAAATGATACAAATAATAGACAGGTTTTGTGGCACATGAAGGCACAGACTCCGTTAAGTGGTGAAGTGAAGATGTGTTTCTGTCTTTTGATCACGCTCTTTACAAAGATAGGTTACAAGTGGATGTCCATACACCATTGTGAGCAATACAACTGGCTACATATAAATGTTTATCCCACCTAGCTAACATAAACATTATTATTTCAGTGCACTGCTATCTGTTTCAAAACACAAACACATCAACATATAAGGACATTGTTTTACTGATCTCAAGGCCTCCATCCCATCAGCACAAGAATACCTGATGAGTTCTTGCTCAGCAGCATGTCTCCAACTTTCTCATTCCCACAAGGTTTCAGTTTTGATTACAATTTGAGCTCTGTGATTTAAAATTGCACAATTGTCTCCATAGTCATTGTCAAATCTTTGCAACATTGAAATAGGTAATTTATCTACCTTATTCTTATTTCTTCCTTTTTCACTTTACAATTTCAAGTGGGTAAGACTAGTTAATATATGCCAAAATCTAAAGTAATGTTTGCAATACAATATGTTGCTGTTTTATTTATAACAAACTGGATCTTTGTTTTTATGCATTGGAAGACTTACTTTGCAGTCTTACTACTCAGAAAAAATACTAAATATTATTGATTTTCTAATTACATGGTGTTTGGCAGTTTCAGAAAACTAAATAGGAGAATATGAGCCAGATACTGAAAAATTAAGAAATTATTTTCCCACCCTGATTTACAATGGCATAAGATACTTTGAAATATACTATTTCTAGATCTGTATTTATTATGCTTCATTGGTACAGCAACTTAACATTCATAAATCACACATTTTTCAGAGCACAGAAAAAAGAATAACTAGATAAAGGAAGACAGGAAACTTAGAGACGAAGAACAAAACTTGTTATCCCTGCCCTCCCCCAAAGTCTCCATTTTGATTTACAGAGATAATTCAAATGCTTCATGGAAGCTAATTGCATCATTATTCTACTGGACTGTTGATGCCAATACTGTATCATTTTACTAACAGTGTTTTACCAATTTTGTATAAATTGCTAGTATTAAACTTCTTGCTGTTTTTTAAATACTGGTAACAGCCAGCCTGTTGGTTTTTAAAAAGCTGTTATATACTTAAGTCATAACTGTGGTGAAGTTTGCTCTATGGGAGCCATGAGTTGAAACAGTTGAGGAACACGGGCCGACAAGTGATCCCAATATGTAAGGCCTTTGGCTGATTGCAGTTTGGATGCTAATGATAATTCCAAGGACCCCATCAGGCAGTGCAGAAAAACTATGTGCAAAGCTGCGCTTTCCCTTCCCAGCTTGATTCATCTGTTCACAGCTCTGCCCTACCATGTAAAAATTCTCCTGATGGCTGCTCTATCATGTGACGGCTGCCAGTACTCCCATGTGGTAGGTGGCACAGCAAGCAATTTTCAGAATATGTATCAATATCCTGCCATGCTGCTTTTCTGTGTGTGAGATCTGAATGCTGGTTAAAACTCTGCAAAAAGTCGTGAGGAATGAGTGAATGGGCTAGGCCTTTGTGTTCACTGTATCGTAGAGTTAGATTTTGCAGATCAGAAAGAAATTTGTACATTTTTTTTTTCCCCTCTTTTTCCACCCCAAAAAACCAAGAGAGTGCCTGGAGCAAAAAGCAAAAATTGTGGTTTTGCGTCATATTTAGAACCAAACCACAGCATTATCAGGAGAACATGTAATGGCCTTGATCAACTAGATAGCAAGGTATTGAATGCCTCATTTGATTTAGAAAGCAATATATCTTAATGAAGAAATACAGATAGATCTGTAAGAATACAGCAATAATATCAAGGTATACTTCTAGTTTAAGTCCATAAATGCAGATTATGTTTTTATTAGAAGAGGGTGTTATTAGAGATTTTGTATAAGCCTTTTAATAATTAAGAACAAAATCTAAAATATTTGATTAAATGCTATCTTAAAATCTTAAAAAAAATCATATCAGCAAAATATCTATATTGTATCTTATGACCTTTTCTTTGAGCAAAACAGACTTATGTTGGATTTATCATGTAAGTAAGAATGCACATGAATTTCTGAACTGCAGTCAACAAAATAAGAAGATACTTTCATTTTTTCTTTTTTCTTTTTTTTTTTAAATTCCTTCCAGTACTTAAATTCCTCGTAATTACTAGGAGCTTTATCCTATCTTCTTTGCGATATCTGGTGAAATTTCACTAGACTGCAAAAATAACAAGACTTGTTTTCCTTTTTATGTGAGAAATATAAATAACAATTGTGAATTATAGTTTATACTAACTAATGTAGGTATAGCACTTCATTTAAAGACACTATTTACTTCATAAAAGGATACATGAGGGCCTAACTGGACTTTCTAGCTGGGATGTCAGGTGTTTTATTTCCCTTTAATTGGTTTTTGGTTGTCTGAACTGAGAACCTTAATTACTGTTGCTGAATCATTTTTCTATGTCTCCAAGAACCCCACTATTTGTTTTATAGACTATGCTTTTGTGGAAGTTAGACTCCCTAAACATTGAACCCATTCCCAGATCTGGGAACTTTCCTTTGTTGGTTATAAAGCTTATACAGGTAATATTAGATAACACTGTATCTATCACTTAATTTTTAATTTTTAAAAAACAGGAACATTTTGGAATTCAGCATCCTTCAACACCGAGACATCTTACCTACATTTCCCCACCTTCCATGGAGAGCTCAGCGCAGATGTCTCGTTTTTCTTTAAAACCACTGCTTCCTCAGGAGTGTTTTTAGAAAATCTGGGAATTCAAGACTTCATAAGGATAGAGTTATACTGTAAGTAACAGGACTGATCATTATTATTGTTATTTTAGCTCTCAGTTGGACTAAATTAGAATTAACTTACAAATTTCATTTTTTAAAACTGTTCTCTAGATTTATTACTGTTACTACTGCTATTGGAGCTTTATCATTGCCCTCAAAATCCCAGCACTGAGACTATAAAAATACCCATTCAAAGATAATTTTTGCCCCAGAGGGTTCCTAATGTAAAAGATAGCAATTAACCTCTGACTGCTCAGATTTTTCCTCATTCCCTTACTCACTGCATCCCTGCCACCAAATTGTCTCCCTGCAAATTTTAAGGCCAGGCATTACATGTGGCTGCTGTGAGATTCACTCGGTCATAACATACGACTCAGACCTTCTGTGGCAAATATCCTTGTTTATTCAAACTTTCTCAAAATTATTTTATTTTATTATTTTTTGTTTATATATACCCAGATCTTGAGAATTTTACCCATGAGTAAATATTTGTTGCACTAAATAAAATTACATGTCTCACTAAATTCAGTAGGAAGACTAATGTAGAAAGAAAGCTTTGTCTTAGTTGATTCAATGTTTTAGTCATATTGTTCATTGTTAAAAGGAAGAATATCTAAAAGGATGAAGTACCACTTCAAAAAACTTTAATTTCAAATGACTGATTAATTAAAAAGCCTTATATTTGATATATACTTCTTACGGTTCTTTAGAAGTCTTTTTTCCTTGGTGTTAGACAGTTCTTCATTATTTTACAAATCATTGTTAAATCACACTCAAGTACTTTCCAGTGAAGAGTACAGATAAATATATATAAATATATATATCATATAATGTAAAACACTACTACAGAAACAATAATACTTTTTTTTTTTTTTAAAGTAAAATATTTTGCTTGCCTTTTGGGTTTTTCTTGACAATATTGATGTCTTAGGTTATTGAAACAAATAGAAAAACACCTCCTGTGTTCTTCTGTAAACAGTTTAATTATATAATATTGTGTAATGCTTAATCAATTTGGTTTGCATTATCTCAAGCTGTATTTGAAAGATAACCTGTTTTCAACAGGTTTATTACCATTTTTATCAAGAGTATGAACTGCCATCTGTGAAAGTTCTGTGAACAGGTGGAAACAGAGTGGCATGATAACCTCAGTGTTATTCCATACAGAAAGTATACTGGGTCAGCGTTTTAGTGTAGAATCTCTTAAGCAGTGATGATATTCATGAGTTAGAAATTTCCATTTTCAAAATATACAGTTCAATAATGGAAACATTAAAGGAATGCTTCTGAGAACTAAATTTATTCAGACAGTTGGCATAAGACCATAACTCTTTCCTCAGAATAATAACACACAGACAAATTCATGTCTGCTTCATTCATAAGCATCCAAACTACTGTATACTTCTGTTTTTTGGTATGTCTTGTGACTAGTGAGAGATGAGAGAAGCAATAAGTGATGAAAGTGAGCAATATACATTTCCATCACAAGGACCTTTCTCTTTCTCAATAAAAAATTATCACCTTGAACGTTTCATATTGCAAAGGATCACTTAGATTTCACCATCATATACTACTTTATAACAGGTAGGAATGAAAATCACCAACTTAGACTTGACATTCTATTAAGAGTTCCACATAAATATTTTTTTTATTTGTGTAATAATAACAATAATGAAAATGTCAGGTATCAGTTTTTAAAGTGAGGATGTGTCAGAAATAATCTAAAACTCATTATGTCATTAACATTTGCCATTCCCTACTTGTGAACAAAATTATTTTGCTTAGAATGTTATAATTTGTTCTCAAGCTTTGTATCTAATTATTTTATTTATAACATAATGAGCTTTAATCTTTTAAGTCTAACTTTGCCAAAGCAAAAGTGACAGATCAAGAATTTTAATGGGAAATTTGTAGTTTAGTGCTGGTTTTTTAGTTTTATGAATTTATAAACACTATTGTGCATCTGTATATAGTATTCTAGAAGGCTGTTGCAAAAACGAAGGTGGGTATCCTAACTGTATTTTAAAGGAAGTGAATAGTCTTGAGGAAGATACTTGATACTTTTTTTCTTTTTTTAATCAGATTTATAAAAAATTCAAGTCTTTGAATCTTTTTTTTTTTTTTTTTTTTTGAGTTCCTGTAATCTTCAGCAGAAGTAGTGGTTGAAAGCAGCAAGGCTGATTCAACTCTGAAGAGTTGAATAGTTACATGACTGCAGGTTACAGACTCTAGCTGAAAGTCTGAGTAACTATGTTACACTGAGTGCTCATTGAAGGATTACTTCATATTTAAAAACAATGAGTTTAACAGAAATTTAAGGTGGGATTGGAAACTATGGTGTATTGATTTGGAAGATCTTCTGTGGTTGCTTTGAAAATAGTTCTGAAGAGCCCAGTATACTGCTGCTGTTGGCCTTTGTCTGCCCAAATTCACTCTCTGTTGTCCCGGATGAGTGGAATTCTATTGTTCCCTTTACGGAAAGTGCTTGGATTTTGTATCCTTTGGCATATTACTTGGTAATCATGTTCTGCTTCTGCATGTGATGCTTAGTCTTGATACTCTGAATGGTTCTTGATGAGTGTGCTTTCTGTTAGTTTTTTAACCATGGCTAGCCATTGACCACACTCCATGATTGCCATCAACTGCATCTTCTGCTCCACTTTGCCAATCTATAGATGTACTCTGCCTATGTTTGAATGGATTAGGGCCACAAGAGTCCCTGAATAGTTTGAAAAACTTTGAGGAACACCAAGGTAGGTAGGGCCCACAAAGTTTTTCTACACCTGAAAAGAACTCCTGGGTATATCCTCCCCTGCTCTTTCCCTTGGTGCTTTGTCACAAGAGGAGAAATTTTGGAACTCAGTCAGCACTTCACCATGTTCTGTGGCATATCTTCCACAGCTGGTTTGACGACTGTGCTTATAAATGCCAAATTTCTTCCAAATTTGCAGTGTAGATGGTTTTAGCAGAATTATCTAAAATATTATGGAATGTTAACTAATGTATTTTCTAGTTTTTCTGACATATTGTGGTCAGTCTTCAAACACTCCAGTGGATGACTATACAGTTGTCCTTGCTATCTGGGTCTTCATCTCTGGAACTTATGGGATTTGTTCCCTTTTTCAAGATTATATTACCTTTTTAGTGATAGTAACATAACTCATTATTTCAGTGGTTATTTAAAAATCTTTATTATGTGCTTTCTTGCCTTTAAAATCTAAACAGTGACATTATTTATAAGATTTTTCATTCTGATAGACTATTTAAGAGGCACATTCGGTGAGTTCAAAGCAGAATTTGTGTTTTCAGGCTTCACTCCAACAGTATCCAGAGGATTACAAAGACCTCCCTCCAGAAGGTAACATTGAGCAGAAATTCTCTTTACACAATCACATGGAGTTTCTGTTGCCTTTGTTTTCCCACTGTGTGGTTGTTTTCCTTTCTTTCACCCCTCAGCAAGGGGAGACTGAATTCTCAAATTTGTCCCAATGAAACAAATTTATCCTAAAATTCATTTTACTGAGAAACTATTTTTAAACATCAGTTATTTCTGATTGAATCAAACACTGTTGATTTTTAAGCAGAAGAGATAATTTATTACAAAAGGAATTCTGTTTAAAAATTGACTGTACATTATGCCATATTTTGTTTGGGAAGTCAAATGCTCTGTTGTTTTGTCATTTTATTTTTCTATCTCAGGTTCAACTGTTACAGAAAAATATAACAATCACATTCAGGTCTTAAGAGATTGCAAGCATGTGGCATTACTCAGTCTAAAGGTTGGCCAAAGTGGATCTAAATGTTAAAAAATCTAATGGCTCTTTAAAAAGAGAGAATAAAATAAAAATACTTCATTTAAAAATTATTATTTTTTTTAATTCACTAAATTCGTCTTTGAAGCTCATTTATTTCCCCTGGCTACTAATTGTGTTCCTTTTCTCTCAGAGTCCAATGACATAATTCGAACTTTTCTCTTGGATTCATGGAATTTTCTTAGATCTCTACTCTTTTAATCAAATTCTTAATAATTCAAAATGGTGATAATCCCTTGTTTAGGGATTTTCATACTTTGTTGTCCTTGAATATATGAAAGAAATAGTTTCAGAGAGAATATGAATAATTTTCAGATCCTTAATTTCTGACATATTTTTCATCTTATTATTTTGACTTGCAAAGTTTCAGTTATTTTTTTCCAAGTTTTCTATGAAACCATGTAATGAGAAAGTTATTTAAAAAATGACTAAATTTAATTCATTGTATACATTCTCTTACAAAGTACAACAAAAATTTGCCCTCTGCTATTTGTAGAGATTGTGTGACTAAATAAAAAAGGAAATAGACAGTAGAAGACATTAATTGGATTACAGTGGTGATAATTGAAATATAGTTAGCAATGGTAACCATTAAATGTAAGTAAGAGGTGCTTTTTATCTAAACTGAAAAATAACAAAGCTAGTGTGTTTCATTCTTTCTTGACTACTATGCTCTCTAGGGGTCCACAAACAGATTTCCATGCTGTAGTGAAATCACTAACAGTGAGTGTGAAGAATGAATTTTGGGGTTAGGTGTCCTAAAGTGAACTATTTCCCCAATACAACTAGTCTCATCCCATGAAGTAGGAGGCTATATGTTAAAGTAACTTGCTTTGCCACATATAATAATTTTGTGACCCAATTGAGTATGAAATAATGTAAATGTCCTTTATTACTCTTTCTAGCTCCATCAGAAGTAATTTTTTCATTTGATGTTGGAAATGGACCTAGAGAAGTTACAGTGCAATCACTCACTTCCTTAAATGACAACCAGTGGCATTATGTGAAAGCTGAACGAAACATCAAAGAGGCATCTTTACAAGTAGATCATCTTCCTCAAAGTTCTCATGATGCTCCACCTGACGGCCATATTCGTCTGCAGCTCAACAGCCAGCTTTTTGTAGGTGGGCACTCATTTAACAGAATCTTTCCTAGTTGTCATCATGAAAATACGAAAAGGAAAAACAAAAAAAAAAAAAAAAGAAAGAAAAAATCATGGCAACTGGCTCATTTGAAAACAGTTTGTATGATCAGAGGAGAGCCTTTGTGAAAAATCCATGGAGATGTAACTCTATTTTGAGTTTACAAAATTATTTCGAACTTAATCTATAGTTACTGCTGGACAAGATTTCAACCACAGTTTTCTTCTTTCAAGGTTTGTTTGAAGAACAACTAAAGGATTTCTGTTATCACTATTTTTTGAGAGGATATCATCTGCTGAAGGAAGATGTGTTACTTCTGTAATTTCAAGGATATTTTGTTATCTCTCTTCATTCACAACTTATCAGGTTGCCCAGAAAAGTTGTGAATGCCTCATAATTGGAAAAGTGTAAACTCAGGTTTGACAGGGCTTCAAGCAACCTGATCTAATGTAGGATGTCCCTCCCCACAGCAGAGGGGTTGAGCTTGAGGGTCTTTAAAGGTTCCTTCCAATCCAAAATGTTCCATGAGTCTATGAATCTGTGATCTACTCCTCTGCCCTTTGCTAACACATTTAATGAAATAGTCAGATTGTGTTTGCTTTCTTTTAGAAACAGAAGAAACTGATTATTATTTGATTTCACACATCCAGGTAAAATCCAGACCTATGATTGGTTCTCTCTTAACTGTGAAAGCTTCAAAGGAAGAAATTTACCTGAATATTTTTGCCTTGTACTTTAGCAAATATATTAATGTATTTAGATAAACCACTGGAAAAGCAGAAATGGAATTTAAAAAAAAAATAAAGTTTATTTAACTATTACATAGAGCTATGTAGGGCTATGTGATAGCATTCTTACTTTAGTACTGCCATATTCTGAATTTATGAGTTCCTGGTGTATATGTATGGTATACTGTATAAGAGCATGTAAAGTCTGTCATACTTATAAATAGATCTTTATCTAGATCTGCTGTGAGACATATCATTCTAGACGAACATATGTTTTATTTGCTATGTGTTGGGGAGGAGTGCAGCTAAGGGGAAACTGTGCAAAGCAAGCTGTGAATCCTTAGGAAAAAATTAAATGGAGAGGGAAGCCTTCTATCCTGAGATCAGAATTCTGACCTATGCCTCAAAATATATCAAGGGTAGAACATGGAGATTAGATTAAACATTGAAGACCTGTATATTTTGATTAAAAGCATGGAGGAAGCCTCCATAATAAAGAAGATAACTAAAGCATTTAGGAGTTAGGAGAAGTCTTAAAATTAGGTTATACTCACAGTAATGGATTAGAACTATTAATGGAAGGATTAGGAAATTTCTGCTTCCTATACTACAATAAATTATAATGCTGTCGTCTTACTTGACTTTCCTATAACTGCTATTATACGAACGCTTGAAATTAAATCACTCTGAATTTGCAAGGTCTGATCTGTGAAGCAAGACCAGGAAATGGTCTAATTATACAAGTGTTTATGGTAATAACGAGTCTAAACATTTCCTAACGTTTGTGACAATTAATTGATCTCTAGTTCTTCTAACTCCAACAATCTGATACTGTACTAATCTGTATTGACAGTTGCCATTTCTAGCAATTTTTTATGAGGTGATTGGGGCCATTGAATGGAGTGATTTTTAAATATTTTTTGTGTGTGTGAAATAATTAAAAAAATCTAGTAAATCTATATACATCCATCTCCTGTATGGAGCTGACAATTTAAAAACTGGTTTGATTTATGTACAAGCAAGCTGCCTAGCTTGCTTTCTTCAGATAATGTTCGGGTGTATAATTGTATTAGAAGAGTGTTTCATCGGAAGTTTTGCTTCTGGTGTTGTGGGTTTGTTTTTTTTTTTCCTCCCTGAAAATTCTTGAAGATCCTGGGAGTAAAATGAAATAATATTCACTGACGTACTCTCTGCACCTTGAAATCCTTTATAAGTTTGTATAATTATTTTGAAACAATTTGGAGCATTGAAATGGTTATCAAGCACTGGAACAGGATGCCTGGGGAAGCAGTTGAGTCACCATCCCTGGAGGTATTTAAGACTGGTAGATGTAGTGCTTAGCAATGTGGTATAGTGATGGGTTTTAAGTTGATGTTTGGGCTACATGATCTGAAATGTTCCTTCCAAACTAGACAATTTTATGAATCTATGATATGCTTGGTAGTCAGATCCTCTGTAGTAAGGGGGATAAATCTTCCTATTACTCAAGAATGGACACAGCTTCCAGTATGGGACAAAAAATGTCTGTCCAGACACCAGCTGTGGGATATCATGATCTGTACCATGAGACTAACAGTTAGACAGATGGATCAGTTCATAAGTCAGTGAGATCTTGAAAGAGTAAAACTGTACAGCTCAACAATATCACATCCCCTTTTTGTTTTTTGCTTTTTCCATTTTATTTCAATTCTTTCCTACTTTTTCTTTTTTTTCTTTATTCTTTTTTTTTGTTTTCTTTCTTGTTTCTTGCTTTTTCCTTTTTTCTTTCTTTTTTTTTCCTTCCCTTCCCTTCCCTTCCCTTCCCTTCCCTTCCCTTCCCTTCCCTTCCCTTCCCTTCCCTTCCCTTCCCTTCCCTTCCCTTCCCTCCCATCACCTTACTTAGACTTTCTTTCAAAAATTAAATTAATAAAAGAAAGAAACCCACTTAATTTCTGGATGTTACTCCTTTGTTAGTGAATAGAAGTATGCACCATTTCTTGGGATCTTACTGTGCAAAATTTAGATTTCCCATTAAAAGCTTCAAGTGTTCAGTGTAATTACTTGATAAAAGCAATCAAATATGCTTTTAAAGCTATTTATAAATATTTTCACATGCCTGTATCTTTGAAATTCAAAGTAGACAGTTCGGGGGCTGTAAAAATAAAGAGATTTGTTTTTCTCTTAAACAAAAAATTCTCTTAAAAAAATAAATTAACTTTTTAAAGGTTCATATTAATTTATTTTCAGGTGGAACAGCATCCAGGCAGAAAGGATTTTTGGGATGCATTCGTTCATTACAGTTGAATGGAATGGCCCTTGACCTGGAAGAGAGAGCAAAGATAACTCCAGGAGTTGAACCAGGCTGTCCTGGACACTGTAGCAGCTATGGTAACCTGTGTCACAATGGTGGAAAATGTAGAGAGAAATACAGTGGATTCTCCTGTGACTGCACTTTGTCTGCCTATTCTGGGCCATTCTGTAAGAAAGGCAAGCATATCTTTTAGCTTTATCAGTTATTGAAAATAGGACCATGCAGTCCAGAACAAGATATTTATAGACCTTTAAAGATATGTTTAAGTACTTGCAAAATATTTATGTTTTATTTAACATAGAGAAACATTCAACTGAATTCATTCAGTAAGCGTTAAGTTTTGTTAAACACTATCTACCAGAGATATGTTCACCAGGAACCATCTTACCTGAGAAGATGAGCATCTTTTCTTTAATGTTAGGCAACTCTTTTGATTTTTTTATACTATACTAAAGCTAGGAACCATATCTTTATGAATGAAATTTTGGATTTCTGTCTCTCAAGTCTTAATCGCAAAACTAAGACTAAGCAACATTCGTAATTGTTGGAAACAGGTCTGAGACTATGTTTTCAGCTATTTTAAAGGAGTTCTTTGGTGATGGTGTCATAGTGGTAGATAACAAGTTGTCAAGATTAAAATTTAAAAAGATAAGTTTATCTAGAACTTTTTGGTATTTGCATATAATTGTAATCCACTAAAAATGACTTGCTTCTGCAGTCATTCTGCAGAGTACTAATTGGATAAAATGCTGTAATGACATGTTCCTCTAAATTAGTGAGCACAGCATCTGTCCAGCCACCACTGCCACCACAAGAGTAAAGGACTTTGGTGAAGTCCCTCTGTATCTACCACTGTAGAGCTAATACCAGAGAGAGGAATGCACTTTTCTTCTCCCCTGCCAATGGCAGAAGAGGCTAAGAGTCACACTCCATGTTGATTATTCTGCAGGGGCAAAGTTGCTTCTGTTGCTGAAAAGTGTGGATGTCTCATAGTAATAACTTTCAGTCACCCTCTGTCAAAGATACTGAGCCAGATTAAAAAAAAAATAGAGTTTTTTTCTGGAATGTGGAGGTTGTGTATGAAAACCACATAGTCCAAGTTACTTTTAGCACAAAATGGCTATGAAATATCACAGGTATACAGAGGCCCTTTATGAGTGATTATGCATAAGAAGGCCTTAGTCCAGTTTGTATTCTCCTCTTCTTTCTCCCACCTGACTACTTCCTTTTCCCACATACATGTTTTAGGTGTGGTCAAATTTAATAAATATGTTAGGATTCAAACTGTTGCACCCATTTTTCTGCAGGAGCAGTGTACATACAAGACAGGACATACTAGTCTTGAAAACATACATAAACAGGAAAAAAAGCAGAAAGCATGTTTAAAACTCGACAAAAAGAAGCACTTCTTCATACAGCATATATTAAGACACATGTTTAACTGTGCTTTTGCTCTAGCACAGGTCTTATCTCTCTCTGTAGTTCTAAATACTATTTCCATTTATATTTCTTTTTCATCTTTAAGACAATATATAAGAATGCATTTTATTTTTTCTATGGCAGAAATTAAAAAATACCCAAAGATAACTTTAATCTTGTTTTGCATAGTGTTTAAAAACAATATTACTTTTTGTTTCAGAGATCTCTGCATATTTTGAGACTGGCACTTCTGTGATATACAATTTTCAAGAATACTACACCTTAGCTAAAAATTCTAGTTCTCATGCTTCTTCTTTCTATGCTGACATGACACTAAACAGGGAAGAAATTACATTTGCTTTCCGAACAACACGGACACCAAGCTTACTACTTTATGTCAGCTCCTTCTACAAGGAATACATCTCTGTCATTCTTTCCAGAAGTGGTGAGTGTTCAGAAAGGCTGTCTGGAAACGTTAATGAATGTCATAGCTACTAACTCTGATTTACTCTGATTCCCAGATGTGAATCAGAAGCTAAGATGAGAAATCATGTATTTATTTCTCAGCTGAACCAAGCAATGCTTTCCACATGCTCTAGCTCTGGGCAATCCTGCTTCAGCAGGGGAGTTGGACTAGATGATCTATATGGTCCCTTCCAACTCTAAAAAATCCAGTGAAATTCAGTGAAATTCAGTGAAAAATGTTCCTGCTATTGTAATCTCAACTTTTACTACATTTCTTTTTTAAATCATGATGGCAAAAATACTTAATTCTGCAAATCTGTTAGAAACATAGTAAATTATTTCAAAATAATTTATTTTAAAGTTTTGAAATTCAATTCAAAATTTATCTGATCTGTCTGCTACTTACACAGCATATTAATTGTCATCTTGCGATAAATAATCAAATAAACTATTTTTGAAAGGGCATTGTCTATTTTCCGAATTAATCAGACATCATTTCATTCAACTAATTTAATAAACTACTTATATACCTATGAGAATATACACATATTCCTGTGAAAATACACATAATGTAATTGATGTCTCCACTTAAGCTGAATGTTAAATGTTATTTGGATCTTTATCTTTTATTCTTTCTTCTACACCTAGGTAATTTAAAAATATTTATTACTACTTTTTTTTTTTTTTTTTTTTTAATTTAAAAAGCCCCACAGAATGAGTTGAATTTTGGGTTTATCAATAATTCTTTGCAGTCACAGTGGTTCTATGCTTGAAGAAGGTTCTCTCCTTTCCCAGATACAGATTTGGATATAGAATAATTGTAGTACCCTCCCCATCATGTGAGATGGAACACATTTTACCTATGAATGTCTTGGATCTCACCTGAGCCTTGCTTTCCAAAGGATTAGTAGGAAGTTGTAGTCCATCTACAGCTAGGAGAGAATTTCTGACAAGGAAACAGCACTGCCACTTTTTTCTGCTGTGAAAGAATTATAGGTGTACAAATGATATGCTGGGACTTAACAAGAAATGGAAAGTGAACTGAAATTATTAACTGCGTCCTACTGAACTGTCAATTAGTCAGCAGTTAACAGGTTCAGACAGTGTAAACATTATAAAAGAACAATACTGTAAGGTACTGAGTTTTATTTGATGACACTTTGATGTAGGCCACCTGACCAAGTCTTTCTCATGATGAGTTATGAAAGTACTTACTAAAATCTATGAACAAATTTTAACTCATTATTCGGTTTTGTGACAGTTTATGTCTATCCTAATTTCAACATTGCTATTACTTTTCCTTTTGCCTTCATTCATTTCTCTCTTATGTTTATTTCTCATAGTTAATTCCTTAAATAAACAGTTTTTTGCTCTTAAAATGTACCTGTACCAGGATATATTGTATATGATCTAACGCTGCTTGTTGTGTGTGTGTATATTCTACTTTTTTCCTATTTATCCCTGCAGGAAGCTTACAGATCAGATACAAGCTAGATAGTCATCGAGATCCTGATGTTTTCAACATCAATATCAAAAGCATGGCTGATGGACAACTGCAACAAGTGAAGATTAACAGAGAGGAGGAAATGCTCTTTGTAGAGGTAATTCAGTTAGCCAAAAAACTCCAACCAAAACCAAAACCCCACAAAATGTGGATTATCATAAAAAAGTAGATCCAAAGCAAAACAAAGAAAATATTTGGAAATAGTTATAACAAGGCAATTACCCCCAAATAAACTGTGTTTTAGTATCTCAAGTGGACCAGAAAGGTTAGCAGACTACTGATCCATAATAAAAATCTAAAGAAAATTTATTTGGCTTTCATCGTTTTTCAATTCAAAAGGTCAGTATTCCATCATTACTTTATATGAAAATACAATGAATTTTTTGATGGCTAAATTTTCACCTTTGATACATGTGTGTGACTGCTACCATTTATTTTGGGTCATGCATTTTAATTTTTATTCCAAATTATGTATAAAACTACAGTACAAGTGTGTTGCCATCTAGATAAGAATTTAAGCTTGTTTGTCCAATTCTTTGGTCCATTTTATAATGTGACTATTAAGGAAAATATTTTTGTTATTTTTCGTAGAAATTGTGTGATAAAATGTAAATATGTAATTTTTTAATAGTAGATTAACATGTAAAGAAGTCTTAATTATTTTTAATTAAAAAATTTTAAAAATGGATGTTACAATTCAGTATTTTGAGGCTAGACCTGAGTTTGCTCAATTATGCCTTGGTACAAGGTTTGAAGGCGAGTAGTTCTGGAGGTACCCTGGGGGGTAGAGCACATACAGTACCTTTATGAACTAAATGTTCATAAACTTTTTAATGTTTTTGAAGATTTACCATTTTTTATTCATTGTATAGATGAAAAACAAGGAATCAACCAAATCAATAAGATAAATAAATGCTTATTAAGTGGGATTCTTAAGTATCACAGCAATAATCAGTGACCTGAGGAAGCTGATAATCTATTTCCCAATTAGTTTTTATACTATAACTAAAAAACTCTTCCCTCAACACCTTTTATTTTTAACCCTGATGTTAACTTTTTTTTCAAAGTTTGACTAACATCTGTCCCATTATTCTGCTTCATTCTTTACCGTACCATTCTGCAGGTTAACCAGAATGAACGAATGAAGTTTATTCTATCTTCAGGTACAGAATTCAATGCAATCAAGTCTCTCACACTTGGAAAGATTTTAGGTAAGTGGAATACCACAGGGTTTTCTATAATGTAGACCAAAATGTCATCACAGCATATAAAAAATAATAACCTTGATCTAATTGAAAGACATTTGTTGTCTTGGATTTAATAGACACTGAGTCACAATCAAGGATGAAACTTCAGTCTTCTTGAAATACAAATACAATCATGGGCAAGTACTTCCTGAAAAATGATTGAGTGGGATCCATTTCACACTTCTCTCTCATTTTGCAATCAAGCATTACAGAACACCATTTTTTCCTACACTCAGGAAAAAAACATCCCTGTAAAATCATATACAAAGACCATAGAATACTATTAATGTGATGTATTTGAAAAACTTTCTGTGATTAGTATTTGATGTTTGATTTGTTGGAGTTAAACTATGAGAAAATATTTTGTCCAGTGATGATTCAACAAAAGCTATGTTTCACTGTAGGAATGATCAAAACGGAATTTACCTATCTACAATTACCATTTTGTCAATTTTGTTAGAATAAAATAACCTGAACTAAAATTCTCAAAACCTCAAAAACTAAGGATATATAATTCAACTGAAATCAGTGGAGTATAGATGTATTTATTTGTAACTATATATAAAACTATATTTGAACTGTCAATACAAAAAGCCTGTCCATCATAAAATTTTCTTGTTGCACAAGAAGTTGTGAAATTTTGTGGCAGGCAATTCCAAGCACATTTTTAGTACCTCCAGCTGGGAATTTAACAATGAAGTCAAATTCACATTGATGTTTTCTACTGAGTAGATACAAAGAATCATATAATCATTTCATAGCCTGCGTTGGAAGGTACCTGTAAGGATCATCATGTCCAACTCCCTGTTCCTCACAGGACTACCTAATACTAAACCATTAGACTAAAAGCATTGTCCAGATGCTCCTTGAACTCAGAGAGGCTTGCTTCCATGTCCATTTCCATGGGGAGCCTGTTTCAGTGACCAACCACCCTCTCAGTGAAGAACCTTTTCCTAATGTCAAATCTGAACTTCCCCTGACACAGCTTCTTTCAAATTCCTTGTGTTCTATCGCTGGTTACCAGAGAGGAGAATAGCATCTTCCCCCTCCGCTACCTGCCTTGAGGAAGCTGCAGGATATGATAAGGTCACCTCCCAGCCTTCTCTTCTTCAAGCTAAGCAAATCAGATGGCCTCATAAGTCTTTTGTTTAAGACCTTTCACTGTCTTGATTGCTCTCCTCTTGACAAACTCTAATAGTTTTGCATCCTTCTTGTATTGAGGCAACTAAAACTGTACACAGTACTCAAGGTGAGGCCGCATCAGTCCATTGTAGAGTGGGATAATCATGTGCCTCAACTAGCTATGCCTGATAGACCCTAGGACACAATTGACCCTTTTGGCTTCCAGGGCACACTGTTGATTTACATACAATGCACCATCAACCCAGATCCCCAGATCTCTTTCCAAGGGCTGGTCCCCAGTCTCTTATCGTCCAGTTTGTACCTATAACCAGGATTATCCCATCCCAGGTGGAGAATCCGTCACCTGTTCTTTTTAAATTTCATAAGGTTGTTCCTTCCCCAGCTGTCTAGTCTCTCTGGAAATCTCTGCAGGGCCTCTCTTCTACCCTCCAGGGAATGCACAGCTCCTCATCATTAATTATTATTGGCAAATTTCCTTAATGCACATTTGTTTCCTATGTCCAGATCACTCATAAAAACATTAATGAGCCGTGGCCCTAAAGTTGAGCCCTGGGGAGCCCCACTGTTGACTGTCCACCAGCCTGAGGCAACCCCATTTAGTAAAACTCTTTGGGACCAACCTATCAGCCAATAGTTCACCCAACATATTATGGACTTGCCTAATTTTGAGACAAGATAAGATTGTACAGGAACAGGAAAAATTTTGAAATCTTAAACATCATAAAAGAAGAAAGGTCAAATATAAGCTTTTCATTAAAGAGTTCTTATCTAAAAATGTGCTGCTAGGAGCTGTATGTCTTCTTGATTCACAAGGGAAAGATGGTTGAGTAGAACACAAGAAAGAGTGTTATTGAATTTGTATTTTGCTTTTGGGTTTGGTTTAGTTTTTTTTGAACCAGACAATGTAAGTGGAGTAATTTTGTCTTTACTTGTTAAACAATTTGAGTACATTTAGCAAATGAATTGTTATATAGTATCTTAAGGATGCATAACTTGCATAACTGCAGTTTACTAAAAAATACAGTTTCCAGTAACCATTTTGTGGGTTTTTTTTGTGTGTGTGTGTGTCATTTTCAGTCAGCTAAATTTCACTTAAGCCATTTCTAAGTGACTAAATTTCGCTTAAGATAAGCCCAAGCGGGAAAGGGCTTGTCTTCCCTAGAACTTACTAATTTTAAAAGCAAGATCGCTTGATCTAATAAAAAAAATTACTTTATACCAACAGTAGTTTCTAATTAATAAGTCAAGTGAACTCTAAGGATTTCAAAATTCTATTTTCTTTTCATGTTATACATTTACAATGTTAGTGAAATTATTTTATATCTAGAAATAATATCTAGAAAAAAACCCTAGAAATAATAGAGAACACTCTCATGGTTTTCAATCTTACTTATAATTAGATATATATGTTTTTATCACAAAGGATTTTGGACATTGGTTTCTTGCCACCTCAGGTGTGTCTTTTTCGTAAGACATCCAGGTCTAGCAGACACTTAAATGCAGTGAGATAATCACTGAAGCAGTGTATTGTACAGAGAGAACAGAGGCAGTTAAACATCCAACACTTTATGTGATCCATCAGTGTAGGTGAGCAAACTTTTGCCTGACATCTATCTAATATTACATTGTCATTGCAACAGGATATATAGATGACGAAAATGATGCTAGGTTATTTTGCAATATTCTACCAAAACACATTAGCCCAATTTTCACTATTAATCTAATTGTATTGAGAGGTACATTGTATATTGGTATTTAAAATTGCTATGGTAGCCATTGTAAAGATCACAAGTTCATTCATGGGTTCTAGAATAAGTTGGAGGTGGAATTGAATAAGAGGAAATTCCCATTGCATTAGCACAAAGGTTGAGTACTTAATTCCTTTGAGATTCCTCTTTCAATAATTAGTACTTCAAGAGTTTTGTTCAAATTAGAACTGTCAAAGTAAATAAATGTTTTCCATTTCCAATACTCACTCCATTAGTGAGTATTAGTTGGTGAATAAATTGAGAGCTCTGACATGGTATATACATTCAGAAATGCAGCTTAAGAAATATGGGGAGTAGCGGGGTAGTGTGTTGTCTTTGCTTTTTTTTTTTTTACCTTAATGGGAAAGAAAATGTTATCATATTTCAAATGTATAGTAAATTGGAACAACATTCTTATTTTTTAGAATTTTACAGAAAACATCTCGGTGGATTTCCACATCTTCAGAGAGATTTTGTTATGACAGACTGGATAGTGATGGGATACAGTAGATATGAATCTGTGGAAAGAATATGACTCAATAATGTTCATATTTATGAGAAGAAATCTAATAAAATATGTATTTTTCATGAATGCATGCTTCACTCATCTTTATGCACATTGAAAGTGTTGCATTTTAATTTAAATATTTTAGTTACATTTGAATCTTTTTGCTTTGACACTTGCTATAGTAAGTTAAAAGCATTTTCCTCAACAGAGTACCATCATATGTTAAAAAAAAAAAAAAGACTGAATGTATCTGACTGCCTTTTCATTAAAGACAGACAAGAAAAGGATTGAGTGAATCTAAGTATGTTGCTGTTACTCAAATATACTCAGAAGAACAGAGGTTAATTATTAATTTATTCTTCTGTCACTTTATTTTGTACATTTGCCCTATGATTAATTGTGTTCTGTTCCTTTTGATCAGCAGTAAACAGTGATGTAGATGAGGAGACTGTGAAGGCAAACTCTCAGGGGTTTGTTGGATGTCTCTCTTCAGTGCAGTTCAACCACATTGCTCCTTTGAAGGCTGCACTGCACCATAGCAGCTCAGCCCCTGTCATTGTAAGGGGACGCTTCACTGAATCCAACTGTGGTATTTTAACAGGAGCTGACTCAACATCAAGTGAAACAACCCATTCATTTGCAGGTAGCGTATGATTATCACTTATTCTGATCTCTGAGGCAAAATCTAAATAGGGTATTCATGACTTGAATTACAACTGGTTTTTTTTGCTATGTGGGTTACATCTCACAAGAAGTTTGAAAAACAATTGTTTTTTATATGTGCTTACTTCTTTTTCTCTAACCTTTCTCTTTTCCTTTAAATGTTTATAATTTTCTCTTTATCTCTGCGAACTATTGTCTACCTCACTATTTTTCTTTGCATGTTGACACACCCATGCTACTGCCACTGTGCCATATTGTACATGAGCTGTAACCATGTACATTTATTTTATTTTTTTAATTCCTTGAAAACCCTTCTTGGGTTTTCCTGAAAATCTTTCTTCTATTTTTCTTTCACGTTCTTTTTTTCCTGCTGCAGATCACTCTGGACCAATAGATGAGCAAGAGCCTTTAGCTAACGCAATTAAAAGTGACGCTGCAATTATTGGAGGTAATAGGGATGTAACAATTCTACAGGAACCGTTTTTTCCTATAACTGTGAGTCTTTCAATGCTGAAGTCAGATTAGCGTTGTGTGCCTAAGGAAACTTTAATTGATCTGAGCAACACAGATTTTTCTTAAGAAAGTGACATCTAACTGCTTGAATCAATCCTTTGACATACTAAGACAAGTTTCTGGTTCTGCATTTGGAAAGCAATGTACTTTTAGACTATCACTTGCACTGGTTTAAAGCTTAAAAATAAAAAGTACATTAAAGTAATGTCAAGATGGATCTTAAGCAAGCATCCATCACTGTTGTAATGGGGAAGCCTATGAGTTCTGTTTCTTTCACATGAATGTAGATTACTCAAGTGAGCCTTAATAAGAAGAGTTTGGTATTGGTTCTTTAGTTCAGTGTTTTGTTTTCTGTTGGGGCTGGTCCTTGGACTGTCAAGCATGTCTATAGTAAGATTTAGGAACATCCTGACCCAGGACTGGAATTTTGGGGAGTCCTTGGGCTGTCGGGAGCGTCCTGGCCTGGGACTA